>JAVDBV010008826.1:0-12037 GCA_032619315.1 Piper longum
TCCTCCGGCATCTATTTCAGTGGGCCGGCGACGGTCGATCGGCGCCGGAATCCGACGGAACAAATTGGGGAGGGGGGGGAGCTGGATTTTTCGAGGGATTCGGAAGATGGGGAAATGGAGTTATTGGTTGCAGAATTGGGAGGGTTTGGGAGGAAACCCTAGTTGGGGGCTCTCCGCATGCTCTTTTGCAATTTTGTACATGGCTGGTTCATCGTCCTCTATAATATATGGTTCAGCACTTAATTACACGTGGCTTCTTAATATTTTTTTAAAAAATTTAAGATTAGAATAAATAAATATATTTTAAAAAATGGGTAAAATGGTGTTTATCATATAAAAAATCATCCATTCCTACTAATAAAAAAAAAATTTAAATATATTTTGATAAAAATGAGAGATTTAACAAATCATAAGACAACAAATGAGATAGAATAAAAATGATATATTATAATATTATAATTTATTATTATTTAATTAGAGTTAATCCGCACTATCGAAGCAACCATGTTCTGAGACTTTTTCACATGCCATGCACAAGCTTCTAACAAAAATAGATTTCCCACCTCTCTAGTCAAAATTTGCCTCCATTAGAAAAGAGCGGTGGACTTCAAAGAGGGGAATCAATAGACTAACCCACAGGTACCGTCGTTACATAATTCTAGACCTCAACAATAGTGTGTCATGTGGGGGATTTGGGAGTAGCAAAGATTTACAGATTTTGGCTTTCAACTTGAAAGGTTTTAAAGTTGATGATCTGGGACGGGTATTAGTGACGAGACTATTTTGGCTCAGAAATGCATGCTTCAGTGGATGCCCATGGCACAAGGGAAGCAGGCCACCGCCGACAAGGAGATAATTATGCTACAAATGGGCTATAATCTTCATCCAACGCGAATAATGCAGCCATTTATGACCTAAAACAAAAATCATAAGGAATAATAATAATAATAATAATAATAATATAAAATTGCACCTATTAGATCCTATTACAAATAAAATAATGCAGCCATTTACGGCAGTACAGAAAGTAATTCACATACCTATTAGATCCTTCTACAAATAAAATAAAATAAACTAAAATAAAATATTATATCATTCCTAACATCCTTTTCCGAAGGAAAGAATAAGGGTTGCGGTCAATAACTATGCACAAGAAGAGTATGATAACTAAGCATTCTGGAAAGAACTTGAGGGATGGGAGTACTGCGGAACACCAGCGAAGTGCATATTTGCCAATGGGTATACCGGCATTGTTAATGTTGTCGAACCGTAACTATTTGGTATGCCTGGCATAATCCCGACATTATGGTTGATTTGACCTGTAGACGGTGGTGGAGGTTGGAAGGGAGGCAACGTTGGTGGCAGTGGAGATATGGGTGCTGTCATAGGCGGGGGTGGCTGCAGCAATAGAGAAACTGGTCGTGGATTCTGCAGTGAGATGGGCAATACACCCTGCTGCAAAACATCAGGATGCAAGGCAAGTGGTAGCGGTGTCTGAAGTGGAACCATTGTCGATGGAGCATGTTTTGATGGAGGCATGTCTTCAAATTTAGGTTTCTTGTCAAATGGGTGGCAGTCCAATGAAGAAGGATCACTGGTCTGGTTTCTGTTAATACCCTCCTGTGCAAGTGAGGAAAGAACATAGCTAAGCACATGAGCAGAGGAAGTAGATGCTGTAAGTTTCTCTGCCATTGCAGCTGCTTCTGCTCTCCGCTTCCCTTCTTCAGCCGGTACTTTACGTTGAACAGAAGTAGACTGCTGATGGCTGTACGTAACTGGCTCAGCAGATTGCTCATTCTTAGCACTCTCATCTTCAGCTGGTTTAGATGCATAGTTGGCTGTTTCCCCTGAAATTTGGATGTTTGAACCCTTATCCCTTCCATTAAGCAATGGCATACAGGTATCAGGTGTCAGAAGCCTCTCACGAATGGCATTTGTTTCGTCAAATTTAGACTGAGCAACCTGCAATAGCAACCAACAAACATACAGCTTACACTTATGACAAATAGCCAAACATGGGTTCCTGAAAAAGGAAAACTGATAAAGTATTCTTTGCAAGAGGCAATATAGTTGGTTTCAAAGTTTCCACAACTAATAACGATCATTTTACAAGTCCATACTTAGATAAATTTCTGGAGTATATTTAATTAGCTTCTCTCTATGGCAAATGAGGATACGCACTTGCTAGATTATAGCAAAATCAGAATGGTGACCAACCAGGACACAGACATCAACCATTTGCCACAAACATATGTAGAAAAAAATTGCGTAGCATGCTCTTAAAATCCTCCACTATATG
Organism: Piper longum; assembly: GCA_032619315.1. Taxonomy (NCBI): domain Eukaryota; kingdom Viridiplantae; phylum Streptophyta; class Magnoliopsida; order Piperales; family Piperaceae; genus Piper; species Piper longum. The sequence continues at coordinate 2,300 of JAVDBV010008826.1, forward strand.
TACATCAAAAAATCACTTCTGCTGTTACCATAAGAAAAGGGAACTTGATCGCTGCCAAACAACACAATTACCTGAAGTTGATCACGAACTTCATTAAGTTTCAACTCCTGAAAATCAAATTCACTCTTAAAATCAAATATCAACATGAATAAAAAAGAAAAAAGAAAAAAGGGCATGCATGCCATCATCCAAACCTGCTCTTGAAGTGCCTCTCTCAAATGTAATACAAGAGTTGCCCTGGACGACTCTGCAACTTTTAACTGATCAACACTTTCTCTCAGAACTTCACGACACCCTTCCAGTTTCTCTACACGTTGGATTTGATCGATGTTACCTGTTTTTAATAGCAGTAAGGAGTTCTAATTTAATACCAAATTCCAGTCAAAAGATTTTGCAAGGAGTAAAATAACAAGCGCTAGTCATCAGAGAAGTCCAACAGTGGCTTAAGATCATTCCAAAAAATTCTATAAAATATCTAAAATCAATCTGTAACAGCCATTCACAAATAATAATGTGACAAATAATTGCTTCACATAAACTCCATCTATGCTTATCCATTGCTAGAGGGTTGGCATTAGGAAGGGCAGATGCCCTTTAAAAAAACAGTCATATGTAATCACATGGATTCTAATTTAGGGCAAGAAGAAGAAGAAGAATTGTCTAAAGTTCTAAAATACGAATGACTGGTGGAGAGAAATTTATGGCACTAGTCTGAAATAAAAATTAATGTCAAAAGAAAAGTGGAGTTGGTGATTATGAAGCAATACAAGCATTGAAGCAAAAATTTATAACATAGAGTTCATCAATAGTAAAAAAAAATATAGTAACAGGTATACCATCATGATCCTTCAGTTTCTCTGCACGTGTGATTGCAGTTCTACAATTGTCCAGTAGAGAATCTTCATCCACAGAGCCTTCATAAACAGCCTCATAAGATGATATAATTTTTCGTAGACCACCTCTTTTGGGTTGCTTCAGAAAAAATTGTAAATAAAAAAAGGGAGTAAAGATATTGAGATAAAAGAATAAAAACACCATATCATCTATGTACGACAGACATACTACATCACTGTCAGGAAAGGTCTCCTTATTTATGGTCCCATTATCCAACTTCGTCCCTAGAATCTCTTCCTTCAAGCTTTGCCCACGGGAAATGAAAACTTTCCTCTCTTCCCATATGTTAATCTGGTGTAATTAACCACAAAAAAGTTAGTATGAAGTGAAGAAAGCATTTGAGCCTCATAGACCTATAGGAACATACACAAATTATAAAAAACACCTAGATTCACTTCAATGATAATCAATTGAACTCCTAAGGCACGTATACTGCAAAGAGATAAGGCATTGATCCTGTTGATTAAACAACAAATTGATCCTGTTGATTAAACAGCAAATGATCTTCCACTAAATGAAATGCATCATGTTGAGTTTGCCAAAGAAATCTAAATTGATTTTCTCTCCTACTATAGAGGCTAACATGAAAATTTATGAACATGCAGACCAACTTCTTCCATTCTGCAACAAATCTAACGTTGAGATTCCCTTGAACAAAACAAGCAAGGCAATAAATCGACAGTAAACTTTCTAATTTCTAATTCATAACTTTCTCCATTACATCTATGAAACTTTCTTATCCAGCTGCTTTAATACTATTTGATAGATCAATGATCAATTCCTAATTGATAAAGCCTAATTCACAAAGCATTCACATCCTCTGTGACCTTCATCCACTCAATAAGGCTAATGGTTGCACTTTATTGTTTACACTATTCCATTCCCAAGCCAGATAAATGAAGTGGGTTTATGTCACAAAAAACATCCCACTGTGACAGATCAAAGATCATAATCATGGGAAAAAATGATATTCAATTTTTATCGAATTGTCAACCTAATTGAAAATAATAGTCTCGAATTAGAGATTTAGGATAAAGTTTGTCCCTTTCAAAGGTTTGCCAGCGTCCTTGAATTGGAGATGAGAGGGAATACATTGACTTAGAGTAATTTCTAATTCATAACTTTCTTCATTACATCTATGAAATTTTCTTATCAGATGCTCTAAAACTATTTGATAGATAAAACATAAATTCTTCATTGACATCCTGGCAATTGATTTCATTTTAGAATTCATCTGTGATCTATCAATTGATATAGGAGCAGTTTGATCTTGGAGACCATGGCTTCCATTGCTAAAATAGATAAAAATTTGCCATCTCCTTAGCCCTTCAAAACCAATCACAGAGGTCAAAGAAATGAACCACCTTGACGGACAACCAAGACTTGATGTTTATGATGATGGAGGGTGATCCCTGGAATCTGGGAGGACGGCTACAACATAGTCTCAGCTTGGGACACCAATATGGGTGAGGACAGATGGGTTGTGGCCATCGTGCAAAGCCTCTTGACATCACCAAAGAGTTTATGCCATTTGCCTCTTGGCATTGTGCAAGGGCACAACCACCAGCACCTACTCCACCCCATCCCTCAGCCACCAACATCTACAGAATCATGCAAGATGGTTAGAACACCTACCGGAAGGATGAATTGGAGAGGTTGTATAGCTACCACCTTCTGGTGGTCAACCACCGGTCACTCTAGCTTCCTTAGTTCATGCTACCTGACCACTACCGGGTGGAAAAGGATGGCCTTTTAGCCTTGGTTGTTGAGGACATCATCACGTAGTTGCTGTCAGAGCATATGCCCACAATCACTGCAAGGCGTTGCCCTCTCTGTTCGGGGCCAAGTGCCTTTGCTCGTAGCCAGAAATGCTCACCAGTAGATTGGTATTGGTGGGCAACCTTCCCCTCACCACAAGCAAATCAGTGGATAGGGGTTTCCCCACATTGTAACCAACCAGTTGGCCACTATCGTTACCGGCCCCCTCCACTACCATCAACATTCGCTCTCGCCGCCATAGAGCCCGAAAAGGCCATGGGAGGCGTCTATAATGCCTGGCTTGGTTTATGGGTTTGGCTCCTATGACCATCACTTGTGTGGTCGTTTACCTAGCAGTTCATTCATCCGTTTAACAATTGATGTTTACAAAATTGAGGGTAAAGTCGATTTAAGGGGGACAGAATGTTTGATAATAATATAACAATGTAAGACTGTTAGGTTTTAATTTGTGATCAGTTTACTCATTTTAGGCCTGCATGGAGAGGTCGAGGAGTCTATATGTTGGGATGTAACTGTTTGTTTTAATAAATGAAAAGAAGTCTAGTAGTCTGTACATTGGATGTAACTCTTAGTTTAAATATATGAAGGGAAACCCGGGAGTCGGGGTAACTCTTCATATAAATAAATGAAAATTTAAGAATTAAAAGTTAATATATATATATATATATATATATATGAAGCCTGTATATGCAATGAAGAAAGTTATGAAGTAGAATTAGTTTAAGTTGGATATAATCCTCAATTCATGGAGGATGACAAATCATCGAAAGTGTAAAACTTTATTCCAAATCTCTAATTCAAGACTAATAATCTGAGTTAAGTTTAAGATTCGATAGATTGAATATCGTTGTTTGCCCTAATTAAAATCTTTGATCTAGCATTTTCACATGAATCCTTACAATTTTCAAAGTAAAATACTAATAAAAAACTAGATGCAAACCAAAAAAATTTCCATACCAATCTCAGCACAGCACTTCTTCCAAAATCATCTCCATTTTCAAGTACATCCTGGACAGTACCTGGAAGAACCTTCCAAAATTCTGTAACAAATTCCAATCCCTTTCTCCGGCTATTTTGCAAAATATCATTTGCAAGATATAGAAAATAAACACGTTGATCGTGTGGTGAACAATGAAACCGTCTTTCCCAAGTCTCTACTACTTGTCTTGCATTCCTTCTGTGGAAGATACACCAGTGTGACAAAGCTGATTGTAGAAGAAAGATAAAGTCAATTCACCAAATAACCACAATGTAGCAATATATAATCACATTAGAATATGAAAATTCACCGGCCAAGATTAAAAATAGCTACAAAACAATAATTCAACAAGATTCCTTCGATTCCTTAAAAAGATCACAAAGATTTCATTCCCACACATCATGAACAAGATTCTCAAAATTGAAACCCATCAAATAAATAGCAACAAAAAGGCCACAATATAAACAACAAATAAATATTCAAATCCAGTAAGTTTTTCCATCAGCATATCTTACAAAAGCATTCATCAATTGATGAACAACTAGTTAGAATGTAATCTAGAATTACAAGATTCATTGTGGTTTATAAAAAAAAAAAAATTTAAAATGGAACATTTTACACTGGGAAAGATTAAAAAAAAATTGTTTCATCAGAAAATAAAATAAATAGACTTCGAAAGACAATTGTTAGGGTGGAACACATAGCTGTGAGCCTATGCCATGCCGGACAAATAACAGTATTAGCATGTCAGGAAATTTTACAAACAGAAAAGAGTTATTTTTCCATTTTTATGTTTTAGGGGTTCATTCAGTCATCTTTAGAATTTAATTCAATTAGAATTAGTGAATCAGTTTATTTTGTTATCTTTGGCTTGATTCAATTGTAACTATAATGCCTGCTAGAGTGAGGATTTCTATTAGTCCTTCCACCATTGTAAAGAATTGTGTTAATTAATTAAAATCTCTTGTTCGTTGACTTAAAGTTTCTCCTTCATCTATACCAGATAACATCTTCTTGTCTCTTCCCCGTTGTCAATGTAATGCAAGGTATGTAAAACTCGGTAAGATTACTCTCACCACAATCTGTGTGAAAAGGGGCAGGGTTTCCATCACTCCGTGAGATTAAATTGGCAGGTCAAGGTCTGAGGAAAAACCTCATAAACTCAACTCATATTCTAGAGTTTTCCTAGTTTCATCCAGAGAAGGGAACAAAACATGTTTAAATTGGCCAAATCTAAGTCCCTTTAAATTTGGACTAAAAATGCTAAATCTGGGGAACAAATAACATCAAAGGCAATATGATACTAAAAGATTATATAGAAAGTCCGAATCCATTAATTTCATTTGAAAAATTACAAAAAGCTCAATCAAAATACAACTCTAATCAAATATGGAAGCTATTATGAGTCACATTTGATAAAACCTTTCCAACTTTTGTTTTCAACCCTCAACCTTATGCCAAATATAACAAATAATGCCAATATTTATGTTTCCACATAATTAAGGAAAATCTTGGGAAGATTTTCAACATTACACACTCCATAATGATCACGGAAAAGTATTGTTATTAAATCCTTGGATCAGATAATAAAATTCGAAAGTTAAAAGTAGAAAAATAGATGTCCAGTAAATCATAACCAAACCATGCATTAGTTATGCAATAAATCACTGTTTTAAAGCAAAAAGTGAACTGCCAAAATTCCTTAAAAAACCTTGCATTAGATTCCCAATAAAAGAACACAAACAAAGCACATACATATAAAAAGTTGAAAACTTTTAAAGTAAAAACGTCAACCAATTTGTTGCCTAAATAATGACTGAATGTTGCAGAGGATCATTAAATGAGCTGGCTGCAATAAGATTTCCTTTTTCTTTTATTGTGCAACCACTTTCAAATAAAGGTTATGCTTGATATACATTCTATCACACATATAAATGAAGGACTTCGGATTCGCTCTAGTACTTGCAATGGAAAATCTGTTGACCCCCCCAACACACACACCACCCACAATCAGCCGTTTGCATCCTGGATAAGCACCATAAAGTAATGCCAAATTTAGCCTTCAAGTTTGATTCCATGGGGTTTCCCATTTTGACCTCTTTTCTGATTTTATAATGACAAATTTAGACTCTATGCTCCAATATCTTCGAGCCTTTTTTCTTTCTATTTCTTTCTTCCTTCCACTAAATGGTAGGATCAACCGATAAAGAAGTCGTAGATCCAATTCCACCCATTGGTCATCTCATATTCTACCCTCTTTGAAGATGAAGGTAACCTTGTTCAATCTCGTCTTTAGCAGGAGTAGCCTCTGCCAAGACAGCTGGGTCTACAATATTGCAACTGTAAATACCCCCTCCCCTCACCTGGAAAAATGGTATATTGGATGGCAGCAAGGCCTAAAATTTTCTCAACCCCTCTCTGCCATCGATGCTACTGACTTTGCATTCCAATGTCTGCAGATGAAGCCAAACAGCAGCAAAACATCAAAATTCAAGGCCAAGGACACCCTGCTGCCTCGCCAGATTTGTGTGACAAAATTAAGGATACAACCTTAGATCCTTTTAGCTGCCAGCACGCTACCAGCCATCGCCACCATGATGTAATGTTTCCTGTTGATCTGTTTCAACCCTGATATAATATTTGTCGGTTGACAATGACTCCTTCCAAAAACCACCAGCAGCAGCAGCTGGGAGCAATCCTTCCATAGTAGATATCTGAACAGACCATCCACTGCACATCCAACTCCTCATTCAACCTTTGCTCAGCCTGCATTTGAGCTGGGTCCACCTTATTAGACTGTACCATTGCACAGCCAGCTGCCATCGGCTGCTAAACTGCCACCCAACTGCTTTGGACCACTGTCAGCATTTCCAATCGATTTTTGTTGTTGGCATTCCATACTTGAGATTGAGAGGGAGGCTTGTAGGCAGGACTTGTATGCAAAATTTTTGTAGGTTCATCAAGTCCAGCACTTTGAAGGAAGCCTTGACTTAGTAACAGGCTTAAAGCTATGAAAGTGTACGTTATTTCCCTTACCCAGGATGCAAAAGGCAGTAAAAAATGAAGTTTGAGAGAGAAAATGTTTAAATAATTATTACAAGAAACCAAAAATATACATTGCCGTGAATAGTTTAGTTTTCTATTATAGCTAAAACTCCTAGTCCATGGCTTACTAGTTGATATCATATATATAAATAAACGTGCAATATATTAGCCAGTACCACATCTTTCATTTGTCAATAAAATTCAGTCTTGTTCTAGAATAGTGCAATATAATCTCTCTCCCTCCCTCCCTCCGATCAAATATATAAATAAAAGTGTAATACATTAGTCAATACCACATCTTTCATTTATCAATAAAATTCAGTCTTGTTCTAGAAAAATGCAATATACTCTCCCTCCCTCCCTCAAATCTTGGGATATCCTTTCAAATACTCGTACAAACATAGTTGATGCTCATGAATATTACCCTCAATTAGTCCGAAATTCAATTGACTATGTATAATACCATTGTGAATTCTCTATTTAATGGTTTTAACAGACTCTTGTCACATGTTCAATTCCGCCACGCCTATCAAGCTGATGTAGTTACACTTAGTGAAAGGTCACACCCCTACTTAATCTTGTAGGAAATTCTGGATTTATTACGAAAATGAACTTGAAGTTTCAGCTTGAAAACTACAAGCACTTGGAACAGCACCAGCCTCAAAAGTTGCTTGCTATGAAGTTTGATCAAAATTTTCTGTGTGCTTTGGATATCTTCTTTTTTGTTTTATGAACTAGAAGTCCTACAAACATTCTTGTTTTAATCAACTAATCAATCAAGGGGAACAAATCAATTAATCAAATGAAAGTAGGAAAGCATATTTACGTTGCAGGAAGATAATTCCTTCCCTAAGAATAAGTAACTGAGCAACAAAAATACAATTGGATCTGAAGGAAAACATAACATTTACCAGACCACAAAGTATTTAAAAGATAAGTGAAAGTAAAATTTTACTTTCAATGCTCTGCTGTGAGTTGTTGAGCCTTGCAAGTTTATCAACTAATATCTGGCTATTAAATGTACTGCTCATTTTCAACTCTGCTTATCCCCCTTGTCAGAAGCAAAATCTGCAATTAGAAAAAAAAAAGCTTCTTCAACAACTATTGATAATACAATACCACTCAGTAAACAAAGGAAGAAAAAAATAACACGAATCAACAAATTAAAGCTCACAATTAATAAAAATTAACAACCGGCTCAACAAGAAAAAGTGAATAAGTTCGAACATTATCACACTTGTAAAAGAGGGTCCGAACCCAGTTACCCTAAGAATCAACCCATCGACGGCAGAGTCCTCTTCCAATTAGCTAAGGCATCCATTGATAATTTTAGAAATGAAAAAAAAAGTGAATTATACCAAACACTTTCTATGCAATTCTTCACAAAACGTTCGACTCATTCTCATCATTAGATGATTTCACGCACTAAGTCACCTGTTTAACCCCTAATACTACCACCACTTTCTAAATTGCAATTAAACAGGACACACCCAGAGACAAGACAACCTCCATAAACCAGGTACCACAAAATAAAGAGACTATAGACAATAACTATAAGGGCTAAAATTTCATTCGTTGTCTAATCATAATTGACGAAAAAAAACACCCAATCAGATAGAATAACACTCTTCACATTTGACGAATTGACGATTACCCCAATTCACACCCCACCCCACTCCACCCCATTAGACTAAAAGGTTCCCATTTTTTTTGACAAGAGTTGCATGAAAAATCGGGAAAAATAAAAAGAACAAAATCGTAAACAGCCCACCTGAAATTCAATTCGATTCCACACAACTAAAATCAACAGCAAATGAAGGTGAGAAGCCGGTTACGTGGCACATTCCCCGCACGCACACCCACGGCAGACACATCGGGTGAGACATGGTAGAGCTTAGGGGGCGTGGAGGAGGGTGGGAGAGACGTAGGGTTTGCAGGGCCGAGATGGGAGGGCTCAATAGTGCAGTGGGCTCCGCCTGCACGTTCGAGCAGAGATTATTGCCTACATACGGACCACAAAATGGCCCGGCTCGAAACGTTTTTTTTATTGGTTATTTATTTTATAATCTCAAATTTATCGTTCACGAAGATTAAGTGATTGGTGTAGATTTAGCGTTTTAAGGATATGTTCTTCCTTGAAGGATGTTTAGTACCAGCTAGAAGTAATATAAGAATATCAATAGGATGTAAATTTAACTATTGATTTAGATTATGTAAGTGTAATTTTTTTTATTTTAGATAAAATTTTTCTCATCGTGTAAAACCCATGATTCGAGTTACGGTTTTATGGTTGTTAGCCGATAAGTTCAGCCGTCGGTTCGAGTTGAGTATGTTTCAGAACACGTGTACTGAACTGATACCGGTCACGTGTATGAGCTGTGAGGGTCATGTGTACCCGAATATGTGATGATAACGTCATAAATAAGTAGAAAATGAGTTATCAGAATATATGAGAGTATACATTTGATTATTTTAGATTTCTTCATTTTGTAACCGTAAAAATAGTTTTAGGCCATTTACCACGTTAGGATACGTTACGGGCAGTTTGGGTGGGTTGATAGTCGTAGAGCATATCATTATGATGTTTTGGTATTTATTTGATTTATGGGATTTTTCCCGATTTTTTTTAGAATTTATGGCAACCTAATTATTATTCTTGACTCAAGTCGGAGACGAGTCAAGTAATATTTACGAGTTTGCCATCCAACTTAGTTTTTCTTTCCCCGACACTTCTCCCCTTTCCCGAGCCCTAGCCACCACCACCTCCACTATGCGCCGCCGCCACCGCTGTCGGTGCCGCCTTGCCGCCGACCAACGCCGCTCCGCCCCACGACGACGTCGCCGTGTTGCCCCGGCCAGGCCCGGCCGTAGTTCGACCTCCTCGACGTGAGCAACAGCCGCGGTTGCGCGGTGCTCGCGACGCCGATCGGGCCGCCGGTGAGCTTCGCCGTTGCCATCCAATGGCCGCCTCGACATCACCGACCACCAGTGACCTTCCCCGACCAGAGCGCCGCCGATCGCCGCTCAGGTCGGCCGGATCT
>JAVDBV010008827.1:0-10252 GCA_032619315.1 Piper longum
GGCGGCCGAGGGTGAGGGAGGGCAACGGCAGTGGCAGCGGCAGCGGAGTGGCAGCTAAGGTTAGGGTAAGGATAATATCGGACTGTCTGCGGACATTGTCCGGGCCGACGGATAAGTCGGACATTAATTCGGTCAGATAAATTCTATCCGACCAAATTTCAGACGGACACGAACAATAACTTTTTCGACGTCCGTTCATCTGATGCCCACCCCTATGTACAAATTGTATCTTCAACCCGATCAAATTTTGCCCTCGAACCAAACTCATTGACAAACCATGGGTTGGGCCAGTTCGTGCCTGCCTTAATCACCATTAGGCCATCAACCAGCAAGACACAATTTTGGCAACCAATTCTAACACATAATATGAATTATTCACTAGTTTTTTAAAATTTTACCACCTCTGAAGTCATCGATATCTCAAGAACATATAGTACTAGTCTAAACTTTTGAAAAAATTGCGACATAATAGGTGCTCTTTGTAAGCATCATTTAAATAAATTTAGTTGCACTTTTGCATTAGTTGTACAAAGGGTATGTTATATATTAATGGTTGTGTTTTTTTAAGAAATAGATATAACCATTTACTAGTGGTCACAATTTTCCTATGGGAGTTATATACACCTTTACTAAAGGGTATCATACACTCAGATTGAAGGATATTGTACCCTTCCTCAAAACAATGAAATTCTTTATATATAAAATGTGCTACCATTGTTTTCAATGAAAATAATTTCTTCTCTCACTCTCATTGTGATGGTTTTCATCTATTATCTTACGAATTTATAAAGGATTAAAATATAAAATAATCTCTAATAACCGCTGCGGAAAAATGCTCAACTTGAAGCAATGAGGATTGATCTTTGGAGTATTCCATTGTAAGGCACAGTTATATCCTCTTAATCTACTTTAATTAAGCATGTGATTAAAAGTGAAAGATTTAACCGATCAAAACACAATAAAAATAAAAAAAATAAAAATATCTTTTATTGCGAATGGTCACATGCTTGAATCTAGTTAATCTCAATTTTTAGTTTTTTATAAAATAATAATAATAATAGTAATAATAATAATAATAATAATAATAATAATATCTTCCATTGAAGAGGGTCACGGGTTTGAACCGACTAACCTCAAATTTTAAATTCTTATTAACATGATTCAATCTACTTACCTTGAAAAAAATATAATAAAAATATCAAATTATTATAGTTTATCTTTTTATTCAATTTTAGGACCGATATTTAAAGTCAACCAGATTCAATATCTAAAATATTAATTTTTATAACCTTTTTCATTATTCAGTGAAAGTTTACGGATAAAATAAAACTTTATATGCACTATAAGTCGTGCTTGACGCAACATCTTTCCTAATTTAACATAAACTTTCTTGTAAATTTGTTATATTATTCTCAAATGGTGTGACATATGATTTTGTGCTACAATTTACCAATTATAAGTATTTATTTTGATTTTAAATTTATTTTAGTTCTATGTATACTCTATAAGCGTTAGAAACGAAAGAGTAAGAAAAAGGTTTAATCTATCTCTAAAACTTAGATGTAAGAGGTGATAGTGAGATAAACATGAATCAGACTTATAAAAGAATGCCTCAAAAAAAAAGAGTATTTAAACAATTGATCACTTGCAACAGACATATTAACATTGCATGATGAACTAATTAACATAAATCACAGTGCCTTCACTTCCAAACATATATATCAGCATCCACCCTATCAAGCACCAACATTCTTATATAATATCCTATGACCCACTTCCACTGTTTAGTTAATCTCCATCTAAATCTCTATAATTAACACTAATACATACAAGAAGTTTTTATTTTAAAAAGCATGGTTTGGTAGTTGTGGACAGTCTCATACCATCTAATCTCTCGCTTTGTTTTTTTTTCCTACTTTTTTTGTCACCAACAAACCAGAAAAAGAAGAATGTTAATGAAGAGCTAAGGCCAGACGCCGGGGAGTGATGGCGGTGTGGGCGGTGGGAATTCCGCCAAAACTCGTTACGTTCTCTTATCGATCTCATCGATGACATGCCACAGTATACTACAAGTTCATATTTTGGGCACTATTTTTTAATAGACAGCAACTTTGCTTTCAACGTGGGCGAGCCTTGATTTGCAAGAAGTTGCAATCAACAATTTGATAAGGACGTATTCGAGTCAAGAAGTAATCTGGGTGATTGGTTCACAAAACTTTTTATAGTTATAATTTGCAGGCATCTAGCTACCTGTCATAAAACCAAGAAAACTTGTAAGTTGAAGAGACCACCAAGTTGCTTCAATGGCCCTCTAAAAACGGACATCATAACAACTAGTAATGGAGAATTTAGTGGTGCAATTCTGTAGAACTGTTACACCATCATGTCGTAGAAAGACAAGCTTTATTGGGATCAATTTTGCAGGAAAAATTGATCTTCGATCGAGAAGTGAGAAGCTTTCACATGAGCTGTTTCACGCCAAGGGCTGTTTTGATTAAAGCTTTGGCTCTCCTTTTTCGCTTTTCAGGTTTCATTTTGACTGCTTGTATGTAGAACATGAAACCCACCAGAGTGTTCACTTTTTCCCTTTTGCGCCTCGTAGATGGTATCCATCTTAAATATTATATGGGGGTTGAGCGGCCATGACATAAGGCTTTATCAATAGTTAAGAAGAGAAATTATAGATAAAAAATGTCAGGAATCATGAATAACGACATGAACATCTTTCTTTCTTCACAGCCAAAAAAAATTGACGATTTTTTTCCCCCTCTTTTCAGACGACCAAGAGTCTTAGAACCTGATGATGCCATCGAATACTGAGAACTCTGTCTTGGGTAATTAGTTTTTTGATCTTTATATGATAAAAGACAAGGCAAAAAAATCGACAAATTACCATCTCAAATCACTGCATACGTTGCTTATTAGCCAATATCATGATAGCAAGAGTTGTTCTAATCATCAAGATTTGCAAGGCCAACCTGGGAACTAGGATATTGCAAGATTTCACTCGGCATGAATATGCAAAAAACCCAAGTTCTAAATAACTTGAAAATAGTTTTTCTGATCACGTGAAGCACAAATATGTGAGCAGAACTAGTTTCACAGAGTCAATTTGTTAAGAACTCTGTTATCTCTACTCAAATAGATGCAATCAACTTGTTCCGAAGAATGAATACGATTAGAAATCCAAACGAAAAGAGCACAAAGAAAGCAAGTGAGTAGATCAATCTAAGTAGAATGACTGCTAATACAGATTCTTCCTATCAACCACATCCACGCTGGCCGTGCAGGAAAGAAGCCGGTTGAAGATCCTGATCAGGAGAGCAGTGCTGGACACCTCCTTCACTTTCCTTAGCACAAAATTGCTCCTCTTCTTGCTACCACAGTAAACCTTTCTCTTCTTCCTGCCACTCACCACTCTCTCCTTCACCTTCACAATACACTTCCTAGTCCTCTCCGGCATGGTCTCCTTCCTTGAGAAAGTATAGCTCCTCAAATACATCTGCCGGCAGGAGTAGCTATCCACAACTCTAGGCCCATTTCCCCTCCTCCCACTGGCCACGGACCTCGCGAATTCGACGTCGGATTCCGGCCACCGGTGGAGGCTGACATAGGTGAGCCTCCCAGGAGCAGTCGCGTCCCTGATGCAACTGGTAATGCAGTTAGAGCCCATGCTCTCCTACAAGGGTCTGGACTGGTTTTAGGTGAAGCTTCAAAAGAGATGGTATATGTATGTATAAAACAGGTGCTTACTATTAGCATGCAAGAAAAGGTTTGGTTCTCTAATTATGGTTTTCAATATGAATGAATGGTTTGGCATCATTCGCAATGACTGTGTTGTTTACATGTTTGTGTGTGGGTCTGAAATCAGAAATAAAAACTCTTCGTATATACAAATTAATATACGTTATTGGGCTTGCTTATCCTTAATGGTAATTAATTAACTCTGTTCTAACTAAGGAGGATGGAGGAGGGTAAGCTAAACACCATGGCTATCTAATATAAATCCAATGAATTGATTTACATGTTGGAGATTGTGATGGGGAGGGACTTGAAGGAGGTCATGAGAAGGGAGTGGAACCCGAGAAACTTCAGAGGTAATATGTTTTTGAGTGTTGTTGTTTTAATGTATTTGGAGGGATTACTTGAGAGATTAATTTGAAGTATCTGATCTGCTTAACCCCCTTGATCTGTTTATTTAAATATATGAATATAATGTGTGGATCAAACACTTCCAAACCTACCATGACATGGGGTGGCTTCTTTGAGGATTCATGTGGTTAACATGGCAAAAGATTTCAAGCCCGGTTGTCAATTTTCATTGATTGATGAAGTAAGCAAGGCCCACCTAGAAAGAATGTGGTAGATTGAAAAGGTTGAGCAAATAGTAGTTAGCTCAACCATGATCCTGATGACTGTAAAAAAATGAGGTTGAAAAGAGTAATTTCAAGTTAGTGTCATTTATATATAGTTGTATATAATTTTTCATTTTTTCCTCTTGCCACAGTGGAAAAAATGAGAAAAATGCAAAAAGTGAGATCTGGTCCCCAAATTTTCATCCTACATCTTATTTTATCGAGAAAATTTGTTGAAGAAATAAAGTTTTTGATGACAGATTCAGTATGTCTTTCTTACTCAAGACTCATTTTTGAGAAGTTGGCTTTGATAGATAATGCACAAGCATTGACAAAATCATGTCCAACAGTAGTCTAATTATCTAAAACTCATATATTTAGCACAAGTTTTTTACCCTAATGATCAAATACCATGATAAACTTATTTAGTTCCCAATGCCAATCTAAGGTACATCTTGATTTCCTTCAATTTAGATTGAGGTGCAGGCTCAGGCTTACTGTCTGGGCTCGTCCTTGGTCTCCTAAGATGCCCCTGCTTGCATCTCCTCCCGGCCACCATTGTTCACGCTCTTGGGCACCTCAAGATTATAATCACTCAACAACTCGGCAATCCTAACGGCAAGCGACTCCTTCGCCTCGCGCGAGACTCCGTTCGGGCCGATGATCGATGCTAGAACTGCCTGTGACATTGCCTTGTTCTCTATGACTCCCCCATTTGCTGCTTCTGGCATAGACCCATCCTTGGAAAAGGTTACCTACACAAAAAACATGAAATGTGATTGTACAAACCCTTTGGTGCAAACACGGAGTGCAAAGTGGATCAAACCTTGATAGACCCAGATGGGAATTGGGTGAAGAGAATGGAGGCACCGGATGGGAACTTCTCATCCTTCAAAATTTGCTTGAATTTGTCCACGGCCATGGCTTCTTGGTCGGTGTAGATGCCCATGGATTTCCAGATGGCGATGCAGTTCTCTGCTACCTTTTCAGAGTACTGCTGCCCAGTGAGTGGCAAGATCATTGTCACCCTTGTGAATTTCTCAAATGGACCTACAACCAGTTTTTAATGGTCATCAAACTCATTGTCCAATTCTTGGATGTTGGGCCAATTAGATCGTTAGTCATTGATGTATTATTGAAGCAGATTTCATGGTGTATATATATTGGTCGTGTCAGTGTGAGTATTTCATGACCTAACACGAGGCCATTTATTTGAGCTAAACATGGAACCTCAATAATGAGACATTGAACAAGAAGATCTTCTTGGATCACCTGGTCATCTTGAGACCTCTGTATTTTACAATGTGATATTGGACTCTGTGTCCATGCAGCATCAAACGATTGCCAACGCAAGAAATATGAATCTATCGAAGCTAAGATACCCACATCTTATCTAAAGTTCTTGGTTATCAATTAGTCATATTGCTTAACCCTGATCTTTGAACAAGCAAGCCCATTTCATGATTCAAGCCAAGTTTCTAAGAACATCAATACAAAGGCAGAGAAACACAATTGCTCGGAGAATCAGCAACTAACAGCAATACTTGGTATTGGTAAACTTAATTCAAAGGAAGAATGAACAATTCAACAGAAGCAAACACCGTATTTGATGATTATCAGCTCAATCTAAAATGAATGAAAAGTAGTGTTGTAGTAAGAGGCGTGGCTAAATGTTTTTCCAAATCACAGACAGAGTGAGTAGGCATATAATACATACCTGTAATGACGTCGAGAAAGAAGTCCGCCGACGCAGCCAGCTCTTTGGCCGTCTTCCCCTTCCAACGGCCGGCGAGGAAAGGGAGAGCCTCCGGCGCGACGTAGACGCCGACGGCCGTGAACTTGACGAATTCGCCGTTGATCTCCAAGCCCCTCGCACCTTAAATCATACATCAAAATAATATCAAACGAACTCTTTGTCGTCAAGGAGGGATCAAGAGCTAGCAAAGAGGCCATATAGGAAGAGAGATGTTGCACCTGCACCGCCGAGGAAGAGGGTCTTGTCGGACCCTGGTGGCTTGACGGTGGCCGGGAAGTGGTAGGTGTCGACCTGCACGGGGGGGACGTTGGGAAGGAGAGTGTCCATGGATGGATGTGATCTGAGATCTATGACTGGTTGTAACAGAACACCATGAACTGCTACTTATTGAGCATGCAATAACTTGCAAGGTCCTCTTTGCCCATGCATGTACATTAACTAAGAAAAATTAACTCAAACTAATCCCCTACTTTTATCTATCATCCACTAATAATTAATCAAATTGACCATTTAAAACATTCTCAAAGCTACGATAATTTTTAATAATTAAGGTTTTTTTTTATTTATGGTATCATAAAGAAATATAAGTAAGGGCATGGCTAAAAAATTTATGTACATTGGATCCATATTGTAAAGATATGGCACAGTTGATAATAAATGGAATTTGAAGGGTGCGAATGAGGGTTGGTGGTTGTAAACGAGAGAGGTGGGTAGGTGTAGAAGAACGGCAGATTGAACGTGGATCCAACCAGCCATTAATGCTTGATAATAATTATCGTTTTTTTTTTATTGAAGGTTGAGAGGTATGAGACCGTCGGAGAAGAGTTACCCCGTTTTACCTCTGTATTTGGAAGTATTTGAAAGACCAAAATAAAATTAATATTTTGTTCAAGATCAACTGTAAGATTTGCTCTAATAAGTATTATTACAACGCACTTAAATTAGAAAATTTTAATTTAATTATTATAATTATTTTTTTAAACACCAGTAATTTATACCAATCAGTTAGGATCCCGGTTATAAGACCCAGCCAATTCTAAATAAATTATCAAATATTTTTAATAATAATTTTAGCATTTTAATAATAATAAGTATTATCGCTCGTGTATTCTTAATTATTTATTAAATGTTATGGTCAAATATTAATTATATTGAGGACAAAACCTTTATTAAATTTCACGACTATTAGCTGCGCAATGGTCTTACAACTAATTATTTACTGAATTTTAAATACCTATAAGACCGATCGTTTTCTTTGTTTTAAATATCGTACAATTGTTATACTGAATTTATAATTAGTACATGGATTGGGGAAAAGAACAAAAAGGCAGCTACAAAAATATGGCAAGCACGTAAAATAACCACATACATCAGTACAAGACCAAATTTTGACATTCAATATCCTACACTAAATGATTCATAAGAGTCACCTATGAACCAGCAAAAGATGAATACAAAAGCTCAACAACTGCAAAAAAATTCAGGCTAAGAAAACCTTAACATTTCTGAAATCAACTATGTTTCTTCTTGGGAAAGTCTTAACATTTCTCAAAATGTGTAAACACTATTATCAACCATGTTTCTTGATGGTAAGGCTTCCATCCTAGATCCTTGTTCTAGCATCTAAAGATCTTAAAGAACTTGGTCAGCTTTCACAAAGTTAACTATCTCAAGATCCACAGGTGTCTTAACAAATAATCAACCACAATTATCAAAGAAAATTGCATGATGTGCCAACAGAAACAAAGTGGGCTTCAAAGACAAGTAAAACGGGTTGAAAAAAGTTGATTCCGAAGACAAGTGAAAGTCCAATGACTAACACAATTCACCAAACAAAGACAAAAAATGCATTCAAAATAATATATTAATATAGTGAGGTGCCCTCAGATCTCATAGCTTATACATCATTCATTGTGGAATATACAACGCAATTTCATCCCAAGCCTATCCACTCCGAAGTAGATGATCAGAATGATGATGATGACGACGAGAAAGAAAAGTAGAGAATAAGAGGAGGAGGAGAAGAGATAGAGGTAGAGCTTCAAGGCTTGAGATGAAAACACATTCAACCACTCTAGTTGATAGAAATTTTCCATCACTGGGCATCTTTTAATTGAAGTGCGATCAACATAACTCAAGACATCAATTACATAAGAATGGTGATAAGGCGTGATATAACCACATACATCAGTACAAGATCATATTTTGACGTTAGATATCCTACACTAAATGATTCAAAAGATTGACCAATGAATCAGCAATAGATGAATACAAAAGCTCAACACCTGCAAAAAATTTCAGGCTAAGAAAGTCTTAACATTTTTGAAAATGTGTAAACATTATTATCAACTATGTTTCTTTTTGGTAAGGCTTCCATGCTAGATCCTTGTTCTAGCATCTAAAAATCTTAAAGAACTTGGTCAGCTTTCACAAAGTTAACTACCTCAAGATCCACAGGTGTCTTAGCGCATAATCAACCACAATTATGAAAGAAAACTGTACGATGTGCCAACATAAATAAAGTGGGCTTCAAAATTTGAGAAAGAAGGCCATAAGCAAAAATAGCCACGAGATTAAAGAAAGAAAAAAGGACTCTTGCAAATCGAATGATTTGGCCACATAAAGTGATACAGGTCTAGGGAGGTCATTATTACCATAATACCACGAAAATCATGGAAATTAACCAAATTCTACACAAATATAAAAATAAAAACTATTCACAAATGACAAAACACATAAAAGTGGACGTGTGCCTTAGAGCATGCCAAATTAAAAGAGAATATTGAAAGAATACAAACGCATTGCTATCCATTAGCTCGGCGCAAGAATAGTAATCGAAAGCAAATTAAACCATGATTGTTGCTAGCCTCGGGGAAAATGTGAAGCAATTAAGCATTGAATCAAAATGTAAGCATTAGCACAGTAGAAATAAAGAATTGTAAATCACAAGAAGAGAGTGATTCTAAGAATAAAATGGGTTGAAACAAGTTGATTCCGAAGACAAGTGAAAGTCCAATGACTAACTCAAATCACTAAACAAAGGCAAAAGATGCATTCAAAATAATATCTTGATATAGTGGGTTGCCCTCAGATCTCATAGCTTATACAACATTCATTGTGGAATATACAACGCAATTTCATCCCAAGCCTATCCACTCCGATGTAGATGATGAGAATGATGATGATGATGACGAGAAAGAAGAAGTAGAGAATAAGAGGAGGAGGAGGAGAAGAGATAGAGGTAGAGCTTCAAGGCTTGAGATGAAAACACATTCACCCACTCTAGTTGATAGAAATTTTCCATCATTGGGCATCTTTTAATTGAAGTGTGATCAACATAACTCAAGACATCAATTACATAAGAATGGTGACAAGGCGTGACATAACCACATACATCAGTACAAGATCATATTTTGACATTAGATATCCAACACTAAATGATTCAAAAGATTGACCTATATATCAGCAATAGATGAATACAAAAGCTCCAAAAATTTCAGGCTAAGAAAGTATTAACATTTATGAAAATGTGTAAACATTATTATCAACAATGTTTCTTTTTGGTAAGGCTTCTATGCTAGATCCTTGTTCTAGCATCTAAAGATCTTAAAGAACTTGGTCAGCTTTCACAAAGCTAATTGCCTCAAGATCCACAGGTGTCTTAGCACATAATCAACCACAATTATTAAAGAAAATTTTATGATGTGCCAACATAAATAAAGTGGGCTTCAAATTATGAGAAAGAAGGCCATAAGCAAAAATAGCCATGAGATTAAAGAAAGAAAAAAGGACTCTATTGCAAATCGAATAATTTGGCCACATAAAGTGATACAAGTCTAGGGAGGTCATTATTACCATAATACCACGAAAATCATGGAAATTAACCAAATTCTACGCAAATATAAAAATAAAAATTATTCACAAATGACAAAACACATAAAAGTGGACGTGTGCCTTAGAGCATGTCAAATTAAAAGAGAATATGGAAAGAATACAAACGCATTACTATCCATTATCTTGGTGCAAGAATAGTAATCGAAAGCAAATTAAACCATGATTGTTGCTGGCCTCTGGGGGAAAATGTGAAGCAATTAAGCATTGAATCAAAATGTAAGCATTAGCACAGTAGAAATAAAGAATT
>JAVDBV010008830.1:0-12968 GCA_032619315.1 Piper longum
CTCCCCTAGAGACATTGATGCATTTGCTGTTGAGGACGAGTTTCAGTTTGACTTAGATTGTGACGAGTCAGAAACTGTAGTCAAGCCACCAGTTTTTGATTATGCGGCTAAGCCTGCTTATTATTTTGGCCTTAAGGGTGGGAATGGCAGAAATCCCCTGTCCAGACTGGATGAGAGTGCTGAAGAAGAGGAAGAAGGGAATCAAAGCTGGGAAGTAACAGATATTGATGTTTTTGACAATAAGTCCGTCTCTCAAGCACCAATCAGTCGTGTCTCGTCCATTTCCCAGCTCTCTATGTCACTCAAAGAAATGAGTCTCCTTGACAAGAGCAAGCGCTACCCAAGCACAAAACATCAAGGTGGCAGTTTCATGACTGGTGGTGCAAGTGGTGTAACGAGGAGTGCGAATGAGCAACTTCCCCAGAGTGTGAGTTTTGTTAAGGTAGCGGACATGAATGATGATGAATGGGGTCTCTTTCTTGAGCGATTCCAGGAGCTTCTTCGAGGTGCATTTGCTAGCCGAAAATCTGGAATTGGGCCAAGACAGAGGCAAAGGCTGGGGACTTCCTGCCAATTTTGAGAGGGAGCTGGTACAACCGTGCCAGTATTACTAGTAGCAATACTAAGTAATACCTGTTATGCATGTAGAAGATAAAAAAAGAATAAAGGAACGTGGTGGGTTTAGATTGAAGCGGCATGACTCTTTGGCCTTGTTTGTTTTCTTCTGGGTATTCCCTCTTTCTGTCGAGAGGATGAAAAGATTTTTTGTAAATATTCTTTTTAGATGGAGGCGTGGTAGTCGCTAGGCGATGCAGTGGGGGTGTTGAATTGATTTGCATTGTTGTTCTTTTTGGTTGTTTGTAAGTCCCCCTTGCGCTCCTACCTTTCCTCCCTTGTGACAATAAAGTGAAAACGCTGTGTACAAGTTTGACCTGCGAAGTTGGTATGAAGAAGCTACTTGTGTCATATATATTATTCACTATATGCATATATTAATTGTGCGTATATATCGTTATGCCTTTCACATGGATGTTCATTATTGTTTTTTTGCGCGACATGGAACAGCTCCGTAGTGTGATAAGTTTGTAGTGTTTTAAAACGTCTGATGGGTAAGGATGGTTTTGCATCTCGTTCTTCCTCCGGGGTCCCCTTTGCATATATATAGACGAGAGGTGCTCCTACTGCAGTGACATGGAGCCATGCAGTGTGTAGTCACTGTGCTGGGGGTCGGTGTGTGAAAAGAAAGGCGTAGCGTTGTCGTGTCACGATCGTTCATTACATGTCCATCGTCGTCTTCTTGATTGGCATTCTTCAGTAAACAGCATGGTTTTCCACTCTTACCCCAGTTTTTGTATGTTCCAGTATGAAGAGATAGGTATAGCCCACAGGATCAACTTTTCTTCCCCTTGGAACGTATTGTTGCCTGGCAATATGTCAAATTTTAGTCAATTAAGTCGATCAAATTATACCTCGGATCTTGGTGCGGCAAACCGTGCAAATGACCGGTGTATACAGCCTTCAATCTTCGGAGTAAAATTTCAATATCTACTCGTCGTTAAAGGTAGAGAAAGGCGATTCCTCCTGCCACCTGCGCAATGCAAGGAGTGTGATAGCAACGATACGTGGAAATAATAGGGACCATACAAATGTCCACAGAGTCCAAGGTTCAAAGTTTT
Organism: Piper longum; assembly: GCA_032619315.1. NCBI lineage: Eukaryota > Viridiplantae > Streptophyta > Magnoliopsida > Piperales > Piperaceae > Piper > Piper longum. The sequence continues at coordinate 1,677 of JAVDBV010008830.1, forward strand.
AAGCGGGCAGGATTTTCAGACCACCTCTGTACGTTACCTTATAATATCATATCTTAAACCGGATTTCCCCTCTATTCCTTATCTCTAACTCAGGATAGACAATCTTGGATTGATTCTTGGTTGTTGCCGCCCAAAAGAGCTCTTGTTCATGAACTGCCACACTGACTGGGGGCGTTACTGTTTGACACAGCCTTGCGGTACTCCACGTGGGTTGTTTGGCATCTTGGTGTATTCGTACAACAGGATTGGATTTCTTTTTGGCGCATTCTTCTCCAACTTCGTAACATGTTGGGGCTGGGTTCAATGGAGTATTTACTGCGTGTTTTCTTTCGACATGTGTACTTTCAACCCCTAGTCACGCCGCAGGATTTTTTATCGACTCTAGTCAAGATTAGATGATTTTGAATTGATATTCACAAAAAATTGCACTCATGAGCTTGGTCATATTAATAATTAAAAAAAAGAAGCTAAAATGCATCCCCTTCTAGGGAGGAGGATAGCAAGATAAACAAACCAGCCCGATGGGCCGCAGTTGCTCCCAGCCGGATTGCCTGAGGCCCATTAACTCCTAAATAAATTTACCCTTAGGTTCGTAAACGAACCGAGTGGGGTATGTTTAAGTTTGACTTAATATAAAATAAGTCAAACCGAACTTTAAATTAAAGGACCTAAACTTTAATATAAACGAACCGAACCGAGTTTGTATGGTGATTGGGCTTGATTCGAGCCAAACTCCGGCCAAGCTCGAGCCGAACATTTTTTTCTATTTTTTAGAATTTGAACACATCGAATTCAAGTTTCAAACTCGTTTACTCAAAACTCTATTTATTGTTCAGTAAGATTATCTATTTCGAATTGAGTATTTTTTCAAGCATAAAATTAACAAGCGCGAGCTTGGCCTAACGTAAAAAACTTACTAGGCTTGACTCGTTTACACCCCTAAAACACATGTTGTAGAAATAAGGAGGAAAATAGTGATCTCTTTGATTAAATGCTCTTCAATGAAGCTTTTAATTGTGTTTATAGAACACAAATTACCATTTGATGAAAGACATTAAAGTTGCTGTTTGTCTTTTCGGACTACATACATGTGTATGCTAACTTCATCATCGTGCTAATCTACATGAAATGACTCATGAACTCCATATTAACAATGTCATGAGTCAAATATTGATACCCCATATAATGATGATAAAGAAGAAATTCCGGAGATCACGAACATGAGACGTGATCATACACTTAACATAAATAGCACAAATATTCAACTTTTTCATATATGGTTGACAATGTTTCCGTCCAACCCAGAATCAAACCGCATAATTTTTCAAAAATTGGCATCTTCTTAAAACTTCCGAAACGCTCACACAAGTGTAAGAATTAATTTATCTGCTACTCCTTTGCAGATGATTTCTTTCCAGCATCACCTGCTGCTGCCACAGCAGCTTGAGCTGCTTTCTTTGCTGCCTTCTCTTGGAGAGCCCTCCCATCTCTACACAATATTCAAAGTCACAATCACACACAAGTAATGGCAACAATGAACTATCATCAATCTAGATCAAGTTGCAAATTTCAAAGACAATAAGTTTCATTGAATCCTATAATTAAGTTATTTTACCAAGAACATGATCAAGAGAAGCCAAAAGATCATATATGACAATTAAAACTGCTTAAAGCAATGACCATGGATAACAAGATAAACGTAGAAAAACATAGCAAGACAATACTTAACATGGTCACCAAATTATTTACAACTGTAGTAACTAGATTAATATGCTGCATCAAATTAGCACGAACATAGTAATGAGGAACCATGCATATTAAATGGAGAATATTGGGACTGATATAAAGCCTGAAAGGAACCTCTCACGGCGCTGACGTCGTCTCTGCCTTTGATCTGCTGGGGCTTCCTTGCCTGCGCCCTTTCCCTATGCCGCTCTCTCTGGTTCCCGCTTAATTTTTTGAGAAACGAAATAAATACTCACCAAAAACAAAATTAAGACTTGAGACCTAAACCATATTGATCTAGATAGGATATGAGTCATTGTTGCCTTGTTGCAGCAATCGAACAAGAAGTAGTCAAACCTGCCAAAACAAATCACCCAGCCAAACGCAAAAAGATGATCAATCAAATCAAGCTTCTATAATCATCATCATTAACACAATGCTTGGAATTAGAAGCTAAAAAAAACCCATAAAAATATAAAACTAATACAATGCAGACTCACTGATTGATCGAGAGAAGGAGCAGCGAAGGTGAAATTAAAGAGAGGGAGGAAACGATGAGGATAGGACCGGTTGGAAAGCTCTGGAAGGTCCCTCTAAAATGACATTTATACCATAAATACCAGCAGTGGCGTTGAAAGACGCTCTCTTTGTTCGATTTACATGGGCAATGGGCAATGGGCAATGGGGAAGATGGACCAACTTGCTCGAAGGTTCTAAAGATTGATCACCGTGATGATCTCTCCTAATCTAATTTGAGAATTAAAATCTGATAATATATCGTCAATTGTGAAAAGACATCTCAACTTATCATTATTTCACATCTATTGTAGGCCAAAAAACTGATACACGTTCTCTTCTACAGCATATTATATGAAAAGCTGTTAATAAATAACTAAAATAATATCAAGAGGATTACCTTAATTTGTGTAATTAAAAATATAGCTTGAAAAATCTTTTGCTGTATATACACTAGACTTTTTTGATAGCATCTGATTATTCAATGCTGCCTGTTCCCGAAGCCTCACAATGAAGTAATTAATTGCCTTGTTTTACATTCTTACCTACTACAGTCTAGCTATTCGACAACTATCGAGGACATGTTAATGATGCGTCTTTTAAATTCTATCTTGGAAGCTACGGCATTTAAATGCATCAGGAAAAATATGTACCTTGTGCCCAATGTTCTCTTCCAAATTCCATATTCATGGTTGGAAGGTTGCTGTAAACAACTAATTCCAAGTAAGAGCTTTTGGTGGCAGCGTGATTTGTGCCAAGACCTGCCTAGCTATTCAATGAATATGGTGCGATTGAGGTGTGACCAAGCTAGCATATGTAACTGCGTACAGAACTAGATCCTTTCATTCATCGGCAACTACAAGGTGTAAACATGCATGTTATGTACGTAGAAAAACAGGTGAACCAGTATAGTTACTTGAAGATGCAGGATCAATGGGTGGGCTTTCTTTTCCCTGAGTCTTAATAATCAATGATCCATCTTATTGGTTCTTTATGACCCCAACTCTACTTCATATTTTGACGTAGTTATTTGGTCAGTCATTGCCGCTGATCCCACACTATAAATTAGTCTCGGAATGCATAATATAGTTTACACAAGAAGATCCCAATTATGCAAGAACTGCAGTTTCAACTTAATTAATCAGTGACTTTTTTTTTCCAAGCTAATTAATTCAACGAGTTGCCCGGCAAAGAAAGAGAGAGAGAGAGAGAGAGAGAGAGAGAGAGAGAGAGAGAGAGATTCAAGGAAATGGCCGTAGAGGGAAGAATGGGATCTTTTTTCTCGTTTTATAGCGACTTTTTTCTCGTTTTATAGCGACTCAAGGCCTAACTCCTGACTGGTTCAGCAAACATATCACGTGATTAATGAACCAAGCAATTTTCTTGGGATAGGTTACTGGACATATGCATAATGCATTAGTTAATTAATTAATTAATCCTTCAACCCCTATATAATATAACATAAAAAACCTGCTTATATAATAATTCTACAGGCTTTAGAACTTGCTTCCACAATTCTGAAGTGATCAGAATTAGTCCATGTCACTTGCTGTAAATATGTTTGCCCTTAGTACTCTTTTATTAATTAAGTGCTACCAAACCTCATCTGTCTACTTCGTTTGCAACTTCTATGCAGCCGCATACAGATTAGCCGTGAGGATATATTAAAATAAGAGTTATTACTTAGGTTGTTAATTGAGTGAACTAGCTAGTATTTGGCATTCGGTTCGATTCAACTTAGACTCAAAATTTGACATTTAAATGTTTGAACTCGAATTTGAATCCTACAAGTTGAGCTTGATTAACGCAGTATTCGACTCGACTCGACTCGGTTATAATTCGAATTCAACTCGATAAAATAATATAATAATGTAAATAATATTATTTATCTACTCAAAATGCATATAAAATCATAAATAAATATTATTATTAACTACATATAAATGATGGTGGAGGTGAGGATGTTTTGTTTTTTATTTTTATTAGTCGTTCTTGTAATCGAATGATTTGAATTAAAGTTTGAAACAAAAATATTATCTGCCTCCACGAAATAATCTTTATATATATATATATACATAAGTTTAGTTGTAACTAGTTAAATTTATTTATATATAATATAATAATAACATAGTGTGATAGCTTAGATGATAAGTCACCGTGATATTTTTGACTTTATAAACGAGCTCGAGTCGAACTTGAACACCATAAAAATAATCGAGATCTCAAACATATATATTGAAAACTCATTTGAACTCGAGCTGAATTTGAAGGAACTTCGAATTATTTGATCTAGGTTTGAGCACGAGTTGAACTTGGCTAATGCTACCAAACCTCATCAGTCTAGTACTCTTACCATGCGCAGTACTAAACCAATGAAAGTAAACAAAGAAATTCAAAGCCCAAATATACATCTCCATCTTTGCTACTCGTTCTACTCATATTGGATGGTAATTAGAGTTGGTAAGGGGACAACCTGCAGTCGAAGCTCCGCATCTGCCCCCTCACGAGTCTAAGCTAAATATTCATGACATCCAACATTTAATAGTTTATAAAGCTTTGAAAAACAGATCACTGTTACTGCATCTCTTTCTCTTCACAAACCATTCATACCTACTTTTAACATCTATTAATTTGGTAAAAGTACTTAACTCGACTTAAACTTACAAATTACAAGTTGTTCTTGCCAGGAAATGGCGTCGGCCCAAATCACGTACAAGCTGCATGCATGCTTAATTAATTAAATGATTTATTCACTCTTACCAGCTCAAAAATCGATTGTGGTGGGCAAATCAAAGAACCAATTAATAAGGAAGTCTTTGCTCATCAAATAATTTAGAAAGAGCCCCTCGGTTTTGGGCTTATTCCCGAGTTCGATCGCTTGCGTCCCATATATATCTGCTAATTGCAGATATGACCGTTGAGCACACAGACCGGCAAAATGCCAGGTTCGACGTCTTAATGTGGAGGTGCATTTTATCACTACCTTTTATTCACAGAAAAAATAGTCTAGAAAGCTAAAAGAAGCTTGACATAGGGAAGTTTCATGTGAGGAGTACCTCATCAACTTTCCTATTCATATGTTAGATACATGGCTGCTCAGATCACATCAATCTCTTTTCTCTTTTCTTCTTTTTATCCCATAACGGTACGTACCCTTTCTCCTTCTCGTTCTATGAAGTTCAATCCTTCTGGCCGACGTCCTGTTTCTTTAGTAAGAATATGCTTCCCAAAGTCAGCACCGATGAAAATATAGCAACAGATCAGCTATCATAAAATTAAACGTTGGAACAGTAAATGAGATGGCAACAATGTGGCAGCTTGCACCTCCAAAGCGGTGCGGTGCTAAGTGTTCCAATATTCTAATGGTATAGGATTTGCATGGACGATACATTTGTAGAGAATTTGATCATATGTGCTCTGTTCCTGTCTGCCTCATTCTGGATTCCATTTCCATCATCACATTGTAAGCTTCACAAAATTGTAATATTCCACCCCCAAGCAGGAGATCAGTAGGTGTCAAATGGGTCGGTGTCGGCGCTCATCGATCTTCTTCAAGCTTTTGAGTTCTATCTTTTTTCTCTTCTTCAAAGCTATTTTTTATGAGCTTGAGTTGTATTTGCGCCTATTGAATTATCAGCTAATTGATTTCTTGACTGCCGTAATATAGTGTAAGCCTTGTAATTTGAGATGAACATTTGTAAATAAAAAGGTCAGTTGACTTCTTTAATTTGTGCATGAACAATGAATGGAGTGTTGAATTTCATGGGTCCTTCTGACTTTATTCATTATTTGTTACAGAGGCGACAAAATCCCGCCTGTTGTAGTAACTGCCCGGGAAAAAAAATTAAAAGCGTATTAACTTGTATTAGTTACACTAATTTGTCGAGTCCTGATTTTGAGGTCCAAGATTAAATGTTGAATAATGTTTAATAAAGCATGCGATGCTTATTTATTTGCAAAATTTATGCCTAATTCGAGTTGATGGCTTCCTAATAATATTATAAATTATAATATAAGGGTGAAATCTTTTATTTTTATTTTATTTTATTTTTTAGATTAGATCTAAGAATAATATATAATGGGGAGATTAGAAAGGATGATTTTGTCATTTCGTGGAGGTGCTTATTTCATGTCCGGAATGACACTACAAAGTCATTTTGTGATCTAATGGCTGCTCAAGCATTCTTATGAGAATCAATTTGAACGGGTATGAGTAAAAAAAATATATTTAAATCATGGTTATAAAAATCGGCCGATGCTGAATGAAATATTTAAATTAGATCGAAAAGATTCTGCTTCACAAAAGCATATAAATCAATCATGGTAAAAATTTAATGGGGGTGGGAGACGGTGGGGGGGGGGAGATCATGGATGATGTTGGTGACGATGCCCTTGAGGTAGCCGTTGTGTTCACTAAAGTTGAGGGAGCAGAAGTAGGCAGCGCCCTTGCGGTGGTGGGTGTGGGAACAGAAGACGGATTCCACACCCTTAAGTTGTGCCCTAATCACTCTTCTCATTTGCCACTCGCTAGAATCTGCCACCGCATTGCTGCCAATAGTTGGATGAAGAAGAAGGAAGCTAGGGTTTATGCACCAGTTAGGTGGTGGGGGTATTTGTCGGACCTAATTTTAGGGCTTGACTTTTTACTTTATCACGAAATAATCATTTCTTTAATGTTCTGATACATTTTCCCATGTAATCTTTTTTATAAGGACGTATAGAATTTTTTGAAGTGCATGAATATAATTTTTTGAAGTACATGTATTACTTGATCAATTTAAGTAGACCAATTCTTGACCAATTCAAATAAACTGATTCTTCTTCGATTATAGATGAATAGGTCCGATTCAATAATTCCCTTCCAATTCAATTCAATATTAGATTTCGATTTTTTTAACTATGATCAAAATTGAATCGTTAAAATCAGTCTTTAAATCATTCAATTCAAACGGAGTTTGACTGAGTCACAAGTGATTCATAAATCATCATTTTTACCAGATTTTATATGTTTTAATATTTGGTTCTTATATAATAAATAAATATATAATTTATGTAAATAGAAGAGAATTTAGCTTACAATCTTTTTATTAGTTATGTTTTCACTTTATTAATGATATTTATTACTTTTGACGTTTATAAAATTTGTTGAAGATACTTTATTTTATACTCAAATATAATTTCACAAAAAATATCTGCTTCAATGTTATTTTTTATTTTGATTTTATTATCCTTAATAAACTAATTCTTATATAAATATATACAATCTTATTAAATTTACTGACTCAAAAATAAACCATGAATATAAACCAACCGGCTTAAACCGGTTCAATTCAAAGTTTTTAAAAATCTAATTTAATCACCGAATCCCATAGTTTACATGTGCCCAATTCCATATGTAGATCATAGGGGCCCACCATTGCCAACTGCGTTGTCAACTTACCATTATCTAACGGGTGTCACCTAAAGTAGGATTGGTTCATAATTTTCTTTTTTTGACTGGCCTTGGATATACTAATTTGGCCTTCTACAGTGCCACTTAAAATCTTGGACATAATATATGTTTTTAGACAATTATAATTACAAAATAAAAAATAAAAATAAAATCATGAAACCAATTAAATTGATTTTCTGCATTGTCATCATTTTTGTAAAAATAATTATTACTCTTAATCTCATTTTATAACTTAATTGCAAGTAAAAAACTACAATACTAATAATTCAACTTGTTTGTTAGCAAATGTAATTATTATATATAAGATTTCTCTATCAAATTATCAATTATAATAAAGGCTTGATTTGTGCTCTCTGGCTACTTTTTTGATATATTTTTAAACTTTTTGGATTTAGATGATTTCCCTAGCTTGGAAGGGCAAGTCTTATTAGTGACACCGAGTCATAAATTATTTTTGGGAAAATATCATAAATAACCATATTTCAAAATTCTTTAAAAAATAGCCAAGTTTACAAAATTATATAAAAAATAACTATTTTTAAAATTTTCATATCAATTGTGATCAAATTCTTTAAATAATGATAAAAATACCCATAAGATTTACTTTTAACAACACTAAAATATATAATAGATAAAACTTATAATTTTTTGTTATAAAAAAAATATATAATTAAAAAATTAATTGACAAATATTAAATAGAATATAAAATTATATTATTGATGAGCTAAAAAAGCAAAAAAATATTTTTTATTGAATTATGGACAATTAAAAATAAAATTATATTTGGGTCACCAAAAATAAAAAATAAAATAAAAAAGAAATATTTTTAGATGATCAAAATTTTAATTTGAAATTGTCACATTTTATTAAAAATTAAAATATTTGTTTTATTGTTCAGACATAGGATTTCCGCCCCGTGATTAGCCTTTGAGCGGGTTAGATAAGTGGGTCAGGTAGGATCAAAGGTGCCCTTATCGCGCAAAGAAATTGTGCAAGTTAAATAAATAAAAATAAAATGAGTGTTGCGAGGAAGGAATAAATACCGAGGATTTTTATATGGTTTTTTATGTTTCAACTCGAATCCTTAAGTCGGTTTAGAATGACTTGATGACCATGAATTGATTATTTCCCCTTTAATTGCACACTGTATATAAAATAGTAAATTTTACTCACGTTAAATAAATTTGCTTTGAGATCTATGACTCCAATGCCCTGGTTCGTCCATTTCTTATCTTCAAATATTCAAACTAACCTCATCATATTGTTCGGAGCATTAAAAAATACTAGGGTAAAAAATTTCACATCGATCTGAGGTCTTTAAGGCCTTTAAATTATTTTTTAGAGTGATAATTGATTGAACTAGACCGCTTTGGATTTATTCAAAGTAAGATAATTGATCAACCAAACCAGGTGGCATGCGCAAGCTTTTGGATATTTTTGGGTGTGCCAAGCTACAGGTGGAGTGTAGTGCACTAGTTGGTTTTGGGTCACGAATGGGTATATAGATGCAGTCACGGTCATGGTTTGGTCACAATCGTGACAGCAGAAAGTGGTCATAGCTTCAGATAGACCAAGTGGACTCGCTCCACTTAGCGGACAATAAACCTGCTTAGGCAGGTGGTGCAATAGTGACTTTGGTGGTTCCAACAACCACATTTCCAACGATGAAGCCTGGCAGTGATAGCCTAGATTTTACAGTGGTGCGGTAGCCATAGACACTTCAGTTTGGCAGTGGTGGCGCCAAAAAGTTTCAGTGGAATTGTATATTTCCCGATTCCTTATCATTGTTTTCTAGCGACAATGACACTTTACTCCAAGGTGATTTGGTTTGGGTTTGTATCTGGAGACGAGGGTGATCGATTGGCAGTGGTGGCTTGTCCTGTGGTAGCTCCGATTGCCTGGATGAAGGCTGAAAAGATGGCATCATTCTATTGCTTTACTTCTCCGGTGGGCCACTTTTGGACAGTTTCCTAGCGATGATGGGAACTTCCTGCAGTGTCTCTCAGATGGGTTCTTTTCCTGGTTGTGAGGAGGATCCAATGAAGGTTATTTTATGACCGGTGATGGCTTGGATCAACTGGATGGAGGCCAGAAATATGGTTGTTTGATGGCATTTCATAGCTTTGGCCAACAACTTCTCAACGTGATGATGGTTGTCGCCAATGGTGGTTCTCGGGTGGGTGGTGTTGGGGGACTCCAAGCTCCTTGCCGCTAGTCTTGGAGAACATCGGAGGTATTGCTCCGGCAAGAGGGCTCCTCCCATTTTCCTTATTTTCTCTGCTTCTTTTCTATTGCTCCTTTCTTTTGCTTCTTTCATAGCAATGAACCCTCCGAACTCTTTCTAGTATCCTGCGATGGTGGATCAAATGAAGATTAGCTGGGTTTCTTGTTGATGGAAGAGTTTGCCGAGGCACATCTTCAGCGGGTGGGGAGGGGGGCAGTTGTGTAACAAATCCAGACTATCATAGGTCCCGATTAGGTCAACTAACCTGAACCAAATTTGTGTGGATTTACTCTCGGCGTTTTAAGATGAAGATACTAATTGTCATGCACAGATGAATGTACAAAACCCTAACATGCTACTGCATAGATGACATGAAAACCAATTCATTTACACCAACAACAATTGCAATAAAATTCGTGAAACTAAATGGATAGACTCTCCCCTAAAAGTGCAAGTAGGGGCCATCCTGTCAAAATAGCGTATAAAATTATATACTTATATATCAGACATTTTCATTCACGCATAATTCTAATTTACTATATAAATCATTTTAAATCTTGAGTTTCAACCTACCTGTACTTTCTATTCATATTTCACATCAATTTCTGGGTCTTAACTCACCTGTTATACGTATTCAACATCTAGATATATTTACTAAAATATATATTTTAACATGTCACCATTAAAAAATTTAGTGTTGAAGCAAATATCACATCTTGCATTTCATCACATCTTTTTCAATATAATGACATCATAAATAAAGTAGTAAATATTCTATCGTCTATCACACTGCTCCTCCGTCCAGACTATCACATCCAACTCATGATTATTACCTACATATATTATAAAAACATATTAGTAACGAGTGTTACTAGTCTAAAATATAACTATATCAAACTGGTTATGAAACTAACTCTCATATGAAAAACATTCATATACTTCATTTGAATTCTCTGAACGGCACCTACTGATGAGCCACTAAGCTCCAGACCCTATAGCATCACGAACTAAGTGGTTTACTGATGTCTTTCTCGGCATTTTCTCATTTCATTTTCTGGTCCTTCGGGACTATAAGTATATCCTAAGCTTTTTTCTTTCCTCCATAATTCTCCTGGCCTTAAGTACGAAGACCGAGTACTCTCAAGTAATCACCTTTAGTACCCTTTGAACCACAAGTTCGAACGCGCGTTCTACTTAAGAGTACCCATAAACCTCCACATTCTTCAGGTGTAAGGAACTCAAATATGGAGTTGTCAGGATCCCTCGGGAATGGAACAACCCTCTCACTAATTCAGAGCCCGCTATGACTCCGCTATGACTGTTACGTGCACCCGCTCATGGGACGTGAGAGTTGGTTTCACCATCTCTCGCCTC
>JAVDBV010008831.1:0-11726 GCA_032619315.1 Piper longum
CGACGGCGGCGAGTCCAGACTCCAGATCGAGCATGAACAAAATTTCATCCTCCAGCTTTTTATATATCCATTTTTTAATATTTTGATTATTATAGATTATAAAATTATTATTATTTTAATTATTGTAATAATTAAATAAAATATATTTGATAATTTTTGAACAAAATTTCATCCTCCAGCTTTTTATATATCCATTTTTTAATATTTTGATTACTATAGATTATAAAAATATTTTTTAATTAGTTTACAAATTGAAGAAAATATATTGATAATTTTTGAAATTATTAATAATTTTTTCCCAATTTAACGGACAATATAATCTGGAACGACTTGGTTTTTTTAATCCTCTTTTTTAGAGAGATTGAATATTCTAATAGTTTATTTAGTTGTGTGACAAAAGATTTTATTTTATTTTTTATTTTTAAAAATTTTGTTTTAAAAATTATAGTTAGTTTAAAAAATTCTAATATTTATGATTTGGCATTAGTAAAAAATAATAAGAAATAATTTAGATATTAAGGTAAAAAATCCTTAATTTCTCGTTTTGTCATTTTTTTAAAAATAAATTCACATCTAAATTAATCAATCACACATTTAACCTCTCATTATTATTTTTCACTTTAAACTTTATTTTCTACGCACAAAACTAGCCCCTATGTATGAGCCCTTATATATGTATGTATATGTATATATAATAATAATAATAATAATAATAATCTAAGCTCTAAAAAATTAGGCAATTATTAGATTCATCTAAAATAATTTTAACCTGCACCCTGAGAATTTTACCTCCTATTTATTTAAAAAGAAAAAAGAAAAAAAAAAACAAACATATGAAAATTGTTGGGCTGATTCTCAAAAAAAAAAAAGAAACGATACATATTTCATATACATTCGGGTCATCATAAAAGCCCATCAGATTAATTTTGCCGCCACATTTGGGATAATGTTCTACTCTTCCTTTTAATGATTAATTGATGATTTGGTGTGATAATCGAATCCACCTTCATTTACTTTTAATCAATTATAGTGGAAACAAATAACAACAATGTAACTTTAGGCTCTAAGTTTGATAGTAAGTTATTAAATTCAATAATTTTTCCTTTATATATCTTGGTGGTTCTCACTTTTTAAGGGAAGAAGGAAAATGTTTTTTGACGTCAACAAATAAATAATGATAGAAATAGTATAGCCTATTTAATAGTAATTAACCACGTTTTATCACGAGTGTTCTTTTATTTGTAAAAAGCACACAATCATCTTTTTTATAGTAGAAAAATGAATAATCTATTAGAATAATTTTAATTTAAATTTAAGCCGATAATAGTAAAACTTAAATAGGCATATTTGTATCCATGCCATCTTAAAAGACCTGCAAAAAATTGATATCCAATATAATTTATTTGAGATGATGACATGTTTAAAAAATAATTTATTGTAGAGTAGAAAGAATTAAAAGAAAGTTAAAAAAAAACCTTAAAAAAGTCAATGTCAATGGTAAAAAGAAGAAATTAGATAGATAAAATAAAAAAAATGAACAAATAAAATGAAGTTTTTTTTATATAAAATATAAATAAAATAAAATTTCAAAAATAAAAAAATTTGCCGTCCAACTCCCTGATAAATTTTTTTAAAACAATTTCATAATCAAAACCGTATTATGCCTTGAAAATCTCTCATTTCAATACTAATTAAGCACAGCTTTTGTTCTTAATCAAAGCGCACCAAAATGGCTTCTAATAGGGGCAAAAACGTAAATCCTCATATCTTCGCCTTTTGTCTTACCCCACTCCCAACACGGCCGCCGCTGCCGGAGCCACATCACCGCCGCCGCCGCCGAGGCAGATGCCTGCGGCTCTCTCCTAGGCTTGGTACTATCGCTCTGGGAGATCTCGGCGTGTTCTTTGGGCCGTAAAGCTTCCATCTTTGGTCGCTACCTTGGCGGCTTCAAACTGTGCGGCGGTGGTCGAGGGTGGAGCGTGCGGAGCCATGGGGGCCCTCGCCCCGCTGTCTCACTGGCACCCCGAAGACGACCTCTTGCTCAAGAACGCCGTCGAGGTGCTCATAATGTTTGCTTCTCTTGTTCTTCACCTTTTGAGGCTTTCTTGGTTTCTTTGCAGTGTTTGTTGCTGTTCATTGATTGTTTAGTAGTGTCGTTGTACTGGTTGATGCGATTTTAGTTATAAATTCGTCGTATTGGTCGCCGATTTGAGGTTGATAGGTTGTTATTGTGTTGATTGGGCTGTGTGTTGAACAAATTGTGCATGGAAATGGAAGAAAGATGAACTTATATGTGTTGTTATTAGGCGTTCTTGTTCAATCCATCTTGTACCTTGGTGACTCTTTTGTGTCCTATCTATAAAAAATCATGTTGTCTACTGATAATGTGCAAGAAAAGAGTTCTTTGAACTATTGATTTGTGGTAACTATTGCTCAACCAGGTAAAGCTTTGTGCGAGATGGTTGTGGAGTATGGGTGTGGTTGTAAAAACATATGACCGGTGTCTCTTGTTCTTTGCATGATTAATCGTAGCTCAATCGATTTAACTAGGCTAAATAAAGTTCAAGCTTGCCAGGTGGGGGGATGTAAAATTTATGTTGTCTTTATCTGTATGCCTCTTTCTTGATTTGAGCGTGCTAGGCTTGTGGTACGACTGGTGTTGTATAGTAGGATGTTAGTAATAGTAGAGCCTACTTTCTCACCCCAAATGATGATTATGGCACTTTCTTCTAGATTGGCGAAGGTTTCTACCTTCATTAGCTTCAGATGAGCTTTGCAGTCACCAGAAACGATATCTATCCAAATTAAATTGCAACTTCCAAATGGTGATTGCGCCATTTTGCTAAATATACAGAACTTTGGTGTATAATAATCATATTGCTTGTAGATTACTTTAGTTTCCTGATTTTCATTAACTTCAGACAAGTTTAGCAATCTCAGGAACTGAATCTATCCAGACGAGATTGCAACTTCTTTTTTTATTTGTTTCTTTTTTCTTTTTTGAGGAAAGCTTGGAGAAATTGTGGAAATTTTGGTAAAAATCTTAGCAAGATCTAGTATCAGCAGTAGTCACAAAATGATTAAAAGACCTTAGAAGGAAAACCTTGGCTCAGACCATTCTACAACATTGAATGAATCGACATATTGAGTTTCAGATTTAGACAGTAACTTTGTTTGGCTATATACTAATTCTGGGTTCAACTGATACAGAAGTCAATGAGCAAGTTTTCTGAAGTCAATACTTATGTGTAATTATTTATGTGAAGAAAAATGAGATTGGACAAAAAGTGCATCAAACAATTAACTTTGAGGCAGTTGTTTTAATATATTGCAGACGAAAAATCTTTGAATTCAGTTTTCAGTATCTTAGTCTGAAATCAACCCCAAAGGATAGGCCAGTTGGATCAGATAGAGTAATGGTTTGGTTAAACTGAAATAACTTAAAACTTTACTGAGAGGGGCTTTAAAGTCTGGACTGCTCTATGACTGGAGCTGGTTAGAGTCAGGTACCTGACCAACCTGATTTCAAACTGTTGATGTCTTAATTTTAATTTTTTTGTTCTTAATTTTTTCTGTCTGCTTTCTGTCATCATGCTGTTTTGTATGATAGTCACTTTCTTGCACTTTCTTGTAGGCGGGTGCTTCACTAGAGTCTCTTGCAAAAGGAGCAGTTCTGTTCTCTCGCAAGTTTACAATTAGAGAATTGCAGGATAGGTGGCACTCTCTACTTTATGATGAGTCAGTTGCATCTAACGTTGCTGAGCAAATACTGCTTCTGGAACCAGCCGCTGTCAGCTTTACAAAAAACATCAAATTTTTTAGTTCAAGGAGAAAGGAAGGGAACAGTCGCAAAAGGAATGTGGATTCTGTGCGCACCCACTACTATTCCTTGCGGAAGAGGATTTGCAATGAACTTGGCGCTTTTTCTGATCAGGGTTTTCTTTTTGGTCCTACTTTGTACGGTGGGGTTCATCAGAATGAAAATAATGGTGTGGAGCAATTAATTAGAGCAGGACCAGGTTGTGAAACTATTGATTTAGGCCAATCTACTGCCAACTATCTTTTGATTTCTGAAAGAGGTTTTCATAGTACTGACTATGGATTAGATTCAGGTGATTTGGAGCCAATTGGAGGTGAGCTTCCGGATGACATCATAGGTAATCATTGTTTATATGGTTTGACTGAAGATATCGCATCATCTCTTACCCATAAAGGTGTACAAAGTGTTCCTGGTCCTGGTTTTGACTCTCGTAATCTTCCTAAAGATGTTCCACAAACTATTGAAGACAATCTAAATGTTCACAATGACCCGGATACTCGGAATATAGTCCATACAGAGTCAGTCGGTAAAGCCTTTCGTGGCTCAGACGATTTGCATCAAAAGCCTGTTCTTTGTTTTGAAGCAAAAAATGATAATTTTGACCTTACTGTGTCTGATTCTGTGCCCTCCTTAAATCAGTTAGAATTATCATCTCCACTTCAAGGTCTTGCTTTATGGAAGGCATTGGAGGATTTTTCAGAGTCTGTTGATCCTGTTGATTCCAATCTCGAAGTAAATAAAAGCACTGCACTTCCCGATGTCGAGGGCAAGGAATTGGCCAATTCTGATTTTGATATTCAATCAGAACCAAAAGACAGAGATTGCAAACTTGCTTTTTCTGATAAAGATATACTGGACCTTTCCAATTCTCTTTTAGATTTTCCTGGTGAGGAAGATTTTTTTTGTGCGGGTATTGTTGAGAAAGATGTGATTAATCAATCTTGCTTAGACAATTTGAGCTCCCCTTTAATGAATTCCCAAAGCGCTGATAATGCAAAAGAACCAATAAATGCAGTTGGTATTGCACTAGCAGAGAGTATGCCATGTGAAGAGGTAGTTGTTGCAGAAAGTTGCTTGCAAGCACCTTCTGGTGGCGGATTGAGCTTTCCTACTCCTCGTTTTAGTGAAGCCCATGTACCTTCACACCAAATAACTACTTATAAATATGAAGAATGTTTATTCTGCACATTGAACACTGAAGATCCCGATATCCCCAACAATTCTGACATATTCCCACCTTGTGAGGTTGAGTTCTCTTCTTATGAGGCTACTGGTTCAGGTTTTATCGCCAAGAATACATGTGAAAAATGGGAAAATTTTGATGAAGAATTAGTTGCCCCTTTAGATGTTGTTTCTACTCCAGCTCAAAACATGGTAGGCTCTGCGGCAAAAAAATCTGCAGAAGTGCCTTCGGTGAATAGAGGTGATCAAGATAAGAAATCTGAAGTCATGGATATTTCATCATCATTACATGCATTCCAAGATTCATTCACTGAAGTGACAGCATCTGATATGGTCCTAGAGGACAATTTTGAAGCTCATAATTTGCAGAAAGCTGATGGTTCAGAGCACATGGAATGTTTTTCTCACAGGGGATGCAAACCAGAAGATACAAGTCAAGTTATAATGAGAGCCTCATCTCCTAAGGATCACCATTATGGAGAGACAATGCTTTCAACTTCGGACCATGAGGATTCTTTGCCTGAAAGTGATAGTGACGTGCCTTACTTTTCAGATGTCGAAGCAATGGTACATTACCTGCAAGTGTGGAGGGTGTTTGTATGGGCTTGTGTATAATGCTATTGTGCTTGACTTCAAAACTTGCTCACTAATGAATTACATGGTGATAAATGGCCATGGTAACTCAGGTTAAAAGAAAAAGTTGAAAGAGTTATGATAGTTTGTGCTTGTTATGTTTTGTTATACATAGCTTCATAAACCTGTCAAATTTTAGGTCATCTTTTCCAACATAAATTTTACAATCATAGTCAATCGGCTTGCAAGAAACTTGGGTCTTCTTGTAGTTTTTTAAATCCAAATTTGGAAGGCTGGGGAACCCAATTGTGTTTCGAAGGGCTTAACTTTGAAGTGTGCATAATATGATGTGCTTGCTAGTGCAGGCATGTGAACAATGGTGCCTGTTTGAGCTCTCCTTGCTTTTTGTTGGTTTGGCAAAACATAAGTCAACGCCTCTGTGAAAAGATTAACAGTTTCAAGAACTGATCAATATATTTCTGCATGACATTCCAGATGTGTTCATTTATTTCATTTGTCGTTCATTATATTGCTTGGCCGTTGGGATAGATCTCCATTAATGGATATAACTTTATGAAGGCATATTTTAACTGAATCATTTAGTCCACTCGTGTCTGAATCATTTATATCATGATTTGTTGTCTTTTTTGGGTTTGCTGTTGATGTTAGCATTTTGAAGCTTTTTCTGGCTTGCATGCTAAATATTTTGGTTTGTTATTGACTTACTGTTCAATATTGTTTCTTTCAGATTCTTGATATGGATTTGGATCCATATGATGAGGAGTCATGTTTTGCAAGAGAAGGTAACATATTTTCTTATTTCACTTTCTTTCGAAGACTTTGTATGCTGATTTTATATTTTAGGAAGTTGATGTAAGTTGTAGAATAACTCCATCAATGCTCGTGTATTGCTGATCCTAGCATATTTTATTTTGAACCTTGCCCTAACACTTTTCAAGATAAGGTGGGAAGATGAAGAAAAAGATCTAAATTGTAGAGTGGAGCTGGTTTTATGCCACTATTGGCAAATTGTGGATGTGTATTCTTATTTTTGTTTCAGTGATCGTGTTCAATTTTTTATGTATGTTCTAATTGTTTTTTCTCTAATAAATATTTATATATATAATCACTTCAAATCCTGTTCTATTCTTTACTTTTTTATCAATTTTTGTTTTTTAAATTCCCAGTATCAAGATACCAATATGAGCACACTAAGAAGACAATCATACGGTTGGAGCAAGGTGCTAATTCATGCATGCAAAGAGCTATAGCTTCCCATGGAGCATTGGCAGTATTTTATGGCCGCAAAATGAAGTATTACATCAAAAAATCCGAGGTGTCTAATTCTACCACACTTGTTTATTTTCTTAATTACTGTAAAAGAGATGGCCAAAGCTTAAAGCATGTGTGCCTATATTTATATATATTCCGGCTCAAGAGTCATTTACATTTATGTGTATATGTTAAACTGTATTAATTCTTGCTGACAAGAACCACCCAGCTGTATTCTTTGACTTTGGGAATTTTATAACATAGACTCATCTCAATCTCCAAAGTGTAATATTCACCTTCAATCAATACTGAAGCAATATCTTATATCCATTTGACGCAAATTACTTTTAAGTGGAAGATTGGACAATTGAATTAAGGGGAGGAAATGAAAGATGAGTAGGTAAATTAGATGAAAGCAGAAGAGTATGCGGGTGGAATACTGCATTCGAAATAGAAACATGAAGATAACTTCTTCCTTATAGATGTTAAATGTGCTTCTTTTTTTTTTGAGAGGGAGGGAGGGAGATTAATAGTGTAGTAATGTTAATTGTGCTTTTTTGTGGATTACTTTCTTCTTTTCTAGGTGAAATCCCAATGGTGGTCATTAGCTTTTCGTCCATTTCCATCTCAAAGTGCAAGTTTTATTTTGTCACGATCTTTCCTTCCTTTAAAAGAAAGTATGCATATCAATTTGCATTGTTTTATCTGAATGGAGCTTATTATTTGAATGTGCAGGTATTAATTGGACGAGCAACTGATGATGTTAACGTAGATATCGACTTGAGAAAAGAGGGGCGAGCCAATAAAGTTTCTCGCCGACAGGTACTGACTTTTTTCCATCTCTGTCAATGAGCATAATTGCCATGTCTTTGTGTGGAAAGGTTGGTTTTACATTGTGAAAACACTAGAATGGGATTATGGTGTTCTCATCATGAGTAACACCTTCGTCCCTTTACTATATTTATAAAAGAGTATTTGCAGATAGTTTACAGATAGTTTGTTCACAAAATCACTGATTTCATGAACAGCTTCCAACAAACAAACAGATTACATAACAAACACTCTTTCTCTAACAAACTTAACAAACAAACTAACAAACAGACTAACAAACAGCTGTAAATATACAGATCATTCACAAAAATCACAGCGTAATCTTCTACACTCCCCCTCAATCTTTGATTAGAAATCCACTAAGCAGAGCTTGGACTGAAGTTCTCTATATCTGGATGCGGGTAGAACTTTAGAAGATCTGCCATTTGAACCTTCGTACCAATATGGCGTAGACTCACTGTGCCATCTTGGACCTTTTCTCTAACAAAATGACCGTCAATCTCTATATGTTTAGTACATTCATGGAAGACAGATTGGTTGCAATATGGATAACTGCCTGACTGTCACACTTACTCCAACTGCAATCTTAACCTTGAAACCCAGTTCATCTAGCAATTGCTTGAGCCACATGATTTCAGTTCTTGATTTAGCCATAGCCCGATATTCAGCTTCCGCACTAGAACTTGTAACCACTTGCTGCTTTTTACTTTTCCAAATGACCAAATTCCCTCCCAGAGTTATGCAATATCTACTTGTTGACCTTCTATCGAAGGAAGAACTAGCCCAGTCAGAGTCTACATAGCATTTTACATCAAATACATGATGCATCTTTCAGTAGTGCAACCTTTTGTTTGGTGTGGCCTTCAAATACCTCAAGATCCTAACCATGGCTTGCCAATGAAGGATCCTTGGATCCGGCTCACAACACTCACAACAAAAGAAATGTATGTTCTAGTCACGCTGATATAAATGAGCTTACTCACAATCCTATGTATTTACATAATCTTTTAAAGTCTCACCCTCCTTAGGTCCAAGTTTGGTTGATGGTTCCAATTGGGTATCCACCACTTTCAGTTGTTGACATCCAGTTTCATTCAACAAATCACGAATGCACTTGCTTTCATTTAGCAAAATATCTTGGCTATTCCTTGACACCTGAATGCACAAGAAGTAATGGAGTTTGCCAAGTTCCTTAGTGTGTAATTGTGATCGAAGTCACTCATTGGTAGTTTGTATGCTTGCAGCATCATTACTTGATATGACAATATCATTCACATAAACAAGTATAATACAACCACGTATAGTTTGTTTGCTGAATGCAAAATAGTCAGAAATAGTCCTCTTAAATCCCACTTGCAGCAACAGGCTACTAAATTTATCAAACTAGGCCCTAGGTGAATGCCTCAAACCATATATGGACTTGTTTAGAATACAAACATAATCTGGCTCTCCCTCAGCAACTAACACAGGAGGTTGCCGCATAAATACTTCTTGTAGGCCACCATGCAAGAATGTATTCTTCACATCAAGCTGAAACAATTCCCAATTAAAGTGAGCAGCCAAGGATACAAAAATTCTAACTGAGTTGAGTTTAGCAATTGGGGAGAAGGTCTCACAAAAGTCGACACCTTCTGTTTGGCTATAACCCTTGGCAACTAGTCTTGCCTTAAATCTGCCCACTACATTTGGGCGAAATTTGATGGAATACACCCACCTGCAACCAATGAGATGTTTACCCGCAGATAAAGGACCACGAGTCCAAGTCCTATTCTCCTTAAGTGCCTGCATTTTTCCGTGTATAGCACGCAGCCAACGATGGTCCTTAAGAGCCTCATCCACTGATTAAGGGACTGCCAACATAGCCAAGGCCTGGCAGAAAATAGTAGAAGGAGATGATAATGAATCAGATGTGGGGACATCAGGAATTGGATCGGCAGCAGCAGGAGATGATGACATAGGTCTTCTTTGATAGACAATGGGTGGATCAGCAAATTTAGAAGTGGACTTAGGTAGGGACAGACCAGGTGAGAGTGGAGATGGGCGAGTAGAAGACAATTCTTCTGTGAGCATTAGTGAAAGTGGAGATGGACGAGTAAAGGGACATGGAATATATCCTGACTTGGGATAGAAGGATTGAGACTGAAAGAAGGTGACATAAGTAGAGTGGAACACCTGACGAGTGGAAGGATTATAGCACCCTTTTGATGACTAGGGTACCCTAGGAGGATGCATTGTATTGATCTAGGGGAAAGTTTGCTTTGAGCACATCAAAAATTGTGAACCAAGCAAACACAACCAAAGACATGAGGAGGTAGATTATGGAGAGGTTGAATAGAATAAAGAAAAGATAAAGGGATCTAATTACCTAATGCAGAACTAGGCATTCGATTAATAAGATAGGCTCTGATAACGCTAGGCTTTGATACCGCTATCGGGTCGTTTGGGCCCGAAAAGTGACTTGTAACAAGTGTTACGGGCCTATCTTAATTTAAGAGCTAACTTAGGAAATAAGGTTTTCTCATTAGCCTATATACAATTTACTAATCTCATCCACGCTGATGTGGGACTAACCCATAGTTTTAAAAACTAGACCGGGTATATGGGTCTAGTCCGGTTTGTAACATTGTACCTGGGTGTAGCATACCAGGTCCAATGATCCCGGTTTTTGTTAAAATCGCATATCTGCATAATTGACAAGCTGCCTGGTCTAATGTTGAACCAAATTTGTGGGCATTAATAGCATATGGTTCAGATGGCGAAAGATTTGCATATTTTTAGATGAGTGAACCACTTTATCCACTCAGATGTGAACAATGTGGGATATGTAGCTTCATGTATAAGCGATAGGCCCATAATGAACTAAAAAAATTTGAAAGCATTTTTTCCAACAAAAGTTGACGTATCCTAATGGTTGTGTGCTTTCCTTTTGTTTCTCCATCCCAAGGTTCAATCCCTGGCCTTATGGTTTCCTTTTTTTTTTTGAGGAGCACTTTTCTAGTTTGTTTTTGTGCTCATTCAAATGCCTCAATGTTTGGCTTAAAAAAATCTCTACCAATTTTACTTATAATACAATTATATTGAAATATAAAATTTATAAAATTTTAATTCAGTCTCTTTGATGTTGGGTTTCAAAAAATCTCTTCCACTTATACTCAATTTTTTTTCCTAATATATGTATATTAATGTACAAAACTAATTAAATTTTAATTGAGTATAATAATAAACCTTTACATTTATTTTAAAATTAAATAATATATTTTGTTGCATCTAAGCAATGAAAGATATAATATGGAAAATTGTGTGCTAAAAAAAAATTATATCATAACAAAATTATTACTTAAGATCCAAAAAAGTTGGAATAAATTCTTAATATAAAATGACAATAAGTCTAAAATGAAAATTGGTTGCTTTTTGTTTAAAATTTCAATGAATTTATTTAATTTATAGATAAACCTTGACATAAATGTAGTGATATATATATTTTCATTTTATTAATTCTAATATAATATTTAAATTCAGTTAAACCCGATTCGACCTGGTTGGACCGACTATATTGCACATGATTAGAAAATCCTGTATGGTCTCCGGTATGGTATTTAAAACTATGAACTAACCCAACAATTTCCTGTTCACACATCGGGTGGAGGACTACACCTTAAACACTATCATCGTCTGACAAACTCCTTTAAATCATCAAGCAAAACCCATGAGGGAGACGTCCACCATCAGTGTGGGCAAACACCCAAGTTAACCATGGCTCTGATACTATGTGAAAACTCTATAATAGGTTTATGTTCTCATCATGAGTAACACCTTCGTATGTTTTCTATATTTATAAGAGTGTTTACAAATAGTTTACATATTGTTTGTTCACGAAATCACTGATTTTGTGAACTGCTTCTAACAAACAAACAGATTACATAACAGACACTCTTTCTCTAACTAACTAAATAAACAAACTAACGAACAGCTGTAAACACACAGATCATTTACAAAAATTGCAGCATAATCTTCTACATATATCATTAAAGAAATCTTGTCTAAGTCA
>JAVDBV010008832.1:0-10079 GCA_032619315.1 Piper longum
AGCCGGATAAAAATATATGCACTAATTGAATATTTGTTTTCTTTACTCAAATCGATTGTTGGTTTTATAATGAGTTTCGGTCAGACCCCATAAATAATTAAGAATTCTGAGCCCGTAGTCATGCCCAACTCTAACACAAGCTGGCCTTATTTTTTATTCATCAATTTTCTTTTTTTCCAAAGCAATTCGTATCCATCAACAATTCTATTTAGTATAGTTACACTTATTTTGAAAACCAACATATCTCAATTTTTTACAGTGTTTCACATTAAATAATTTATTCATACATGACAACACTATATTCCAAAAATTAAAATCATTATGAATTTTGATTTTTCTCTTTTCCTTATGCTAACTATATTGTCATCAAGAAAAAGAAACTCAAACGTGTAAATTATAATCTCTTACACAATATGTCAAGCATTTAATCAAATACACACAAACTTGTACTTGCCTTGCTTAAGCTAACTTCGAGTTCAAACCCTTTAACATCATCATCAAATCCCTTTTTAATTAAAGTAGAAACAAGTCGAATTGAATTGAAGGGCGCACTAATTCTCGCTTGCTTAAGCCAACTTCGAGTAGAAAACTTTAATATAGATAAATTAAAAAATTCAATGTCATAATAAATATAAGTGAATGTCTAAATATGGAGCCAAATCGAAATCAACCAAACCCCTAGCTAGGTGTAAAATAAAAAAAATCCAGGATTATCATGAACACAATTTCTGGCATAAAATATCTAGTATTGAGTCATACTTGTTTAAACGAACTTCGAATCTATATATCTAACCAAATCGAACTCCATTTTGGCTCAAACAATAAACTCAGTCAAGATGCCACACCCCTAAAAGAAGTGGAATCTTTGACACAATTAGGGTTACAAGAACTCCCAATTTTTATTGTCTTTGTCACAAAATATCAAGTGCCAAATCATACTCATTTTAAGCAAATTTCAATTTTATCCATCTATTTGAATCTAAGTACCAACCCAAATTGCAATCAACCGCACTCCAACGACACCCTTAAAAAAAAATATAGGGTTATTAAAACACAATGTTTTACACAAATGTCATGCCCCAAGTTTTACTCCGTTTGAGCGAAGAATTTCAGTATGGAATGAGACAAACTGAACTCTGAGTTAAGTATCAGCCCAAATAAAACGAGAAGTTTTTGGTAACGCCACAATAAACACGCCTCTAGACACGCCCCTATCCGAAAAAACAAATACGTGGGAACTTGTCAGGCCCCTTCCTCTTCCCGCGAACCCCCTTCAAGCCCCTCGCTGCCCGTCTTGCCCCTTGCGCCACTCGGTCTCACTACTGGTGAATGATAGAAGAATGATGGGTTTCTTGTTGGCTTTGCACAGACTACAATCCCGATTGAGTTTTTTCTGATCAAATTCTTGTTAACACATGTATCTTTTGTCTCTGGGACTGGGTTCTGATTTTAAAATAGAAGTCTGATTGGTGCTGATATAGAACTGACTAGTAGAAAATTTTTGTTTGTCGAGGGATTTATTGGTTTGAGGTAACATTATGGTTTGTGAGTTTTGGTGTTCTTGTAGCACATAGAGATTGGTTCTGATTTTAAAATAGAAGTCTGATTGGTGCTGATATAGAAATGACTAGTAGAAAATTTTTGTTTGACGAGGGATTTATTGGTTTGAGGTAATATTATGGTTTGTGAGTTTTGGTGTTCTTGTAGCACATAGAGATTGGTTTGTGTGAGATGCACTGCCCAAAAGCTACGTTGGTATGAACCCGGAGGGAGGGGAGAAGACGACTACGAATATCACATTCATGCAATGACCGAGACAATTGTTTGTTGAAAGAATGACGACCCAGGAATTGTTGCAATTTTGAAAGAAGGGCATGTTTGTTGTGTTCATAAATTGTGTGGAAGAATGGAATTATGTACTCATAAATTAAATGTGTTTTTTTGAAGCAAAAGTGCTCTTTCCTATATGCAAAATTTGTGTGTAGAATAATGCATAAAAAATTTTCAAATTCAAAAAATGTATTCTTTTGTATAAAAATCAGTTTGGTATTTGTCATTATAAATTGTAAGCATCCCCTGTTGACTAAAAAAAAACGTGAAAAAATAATTTGTATAGGCTTATAACAAAAACAAATGCACAAAATTGTTTTTACACGTTATAGAAAACTTCAATCTTCCTTCAAAATATGTGGCCAATTCAACTGCAAATAATGTCAAGATCTATAACCACTTCAACTACCAATAATGCCAATACATCTCACTATTATTTCAAATACAAAAAATGTCAAGGTCTTCATTGAATGCAATGTATATACTATAACCTCATTTAAATTTATCTTATACAAAATTTAAGAAAAAATACTTCTTGCTTACGCAAATATAAATAAAATCTCTAATTCTATATACCATAAAAAAAAAGCATGGATAATTTTGATCACTTAACCATCCTTGACTGGAGTTCATGCAACCGTTTCTTTTTCACCTCTTTGAGTTAATGAAGTCATAATATCCCCTTCACCACTATCCTATAGTGTGTGAAAATATATTTTAACAAATACCCACATATCAAAGTTTATAGCTCTTACATTTAATAAATTCACATAACTTTGGGGCAAGCATGGACCAAATGACATTATAGATGGATGTGGAACATGGTTAACTTGTCAAATAGATTATAAGAATATTGTTAAGATAGTAATCACATTTAGAAGAATTACTTGATTGAATCAAATAATTAAAAATAAAAATAACCTCACATTTTCAATGGGCAGCTTATGAATTGAACATTTTAATAAATTAGAGTACCTTTGCAATAGAATGTATCATTGATGCTCTCACCGAATACTATAGTATATATGGATTGAGCCAAATCGAAATCTAAGTATCGGGTGAAATCAATCTGAATCAAATTGCCATACCGCCAAAAAAAAAAAATTTAAGATTAAAAAAATATAATTTTATACATAGAAATAAAATAAAAATGCCAAATCATACTTGTTCAAGCAAATTTACTAAATCGAAGCATCAGATTCACATCCCCGGTCAAAACTTTTTGTTTAGGGTTACAAGGATCCCTAATTTTTAAAAGTGATTAATGGCACGCCATTGCCGCGCCATTCTCCTCTACCCAAACCCTACCACTCTACTTAATCTTCCCCGCCACCGTCGGTCGCCGCCAGTGCCGCCGGCGACCTCCGCCGCCGCCATGGCCGACGCCTCCCCTTCCTCCTCATGGGCCTGCTCGCGGTGCACCTTCCTCAACCCGTCCTCCCAGAAATCCGCCTGCGAGATGTGCCTCTCCTCCCCTCCTCCTTCGACTTCTCCTTCGCGGACGTTGGCAGGTTCTTCGCCTTTTCCCGCTTCTTCTTCTTCTTCTGCTGTTGCGCAATGGGCCAGCAAAGCTTGCCCCTTTTTCCATTCTGTGGAGGTGGGCAGCTGCGAGATGTGTGGGACGAAGGGGCGTGGCGGGCGGGTGGAAGATGTCGATGATGGCGATGGGAGGTTGGTGGGTTCTGTGTTCTTCCCCTTGCGGCGTTGCAAGAGGAGGATTGAAGAAGCTCCCGAGTCGGAGAAGTCTCATGAGGGCAAGAAGGCCGAGGTCTCTACCTTGGGTGGGTTCTAGTGCTCTTCAAAATGAAGCCTTTGTCCTGCATTAAAACTTTCTTATTTCTTATGAATTTGTGTGGGAATGAATGCTTTTGTATAGCTGTCTGCTGCAGTCTTTTGAATTTCTGTGTGGAAATCGATTTAGTGTCCTTCAATTCAGAAACAGTAATCTATTTGAGTTTGCTTGAATTCAGGTTTCAATTGCTAAATATAGAATTTTTAATGGTGCTTTTGGGTAGGTTTCAAGAAAATTTACTTGAGAATGTCAAATTTTAGGAGTGGTATTTGGTCTGTTTTATTTCTTGATAGTGCGGTGATGTGTTGGTTATTTACCTAATTGGCCGTTATAGGTCTTGCAATTCAATGACTGGCTATTGTTTATTTTATGCATGTGCAGGATGTAATCTTTAATCCAGGTTGAGATGCTTTATGAACATAATTATTTTTTGACCAACGTATAAGGATCCTCATATATTCATATCATTGAAAAAAATTTGAAAGAAAAGTTTTTCATACGCCTATTCTATTTGCATATTGTACATGCTATCAAGGCCAATCTTGTTTACAATGGATTCGTGTCCTGTTGTCTCCATTCTGTTGTTCACCAATAATAGTTTTTCAATCTCCTGTATTTGGATTCAGCAAATACGCATATCTCTTCTCTATAAACTTTATTTACACTTCTTTCAACTCAGAGGATTCTGTTCCTGAAAGTGGTTTGGCCACATTGAAGATTTTGAGCTATAATGTATGGTTTCGTGAGGACTTGGAACTTCATTCCAGGATGAAGGCAATTGGAGACCTTGTTCAACATCATAATCCGGATCTCATTTGCTTTCAGGTTTTCTTCTTGACAGCATTTCCTACATGGAATATTTTATTTCCATTCTAGTTGGTATATGATTATTCTATTGATGCAGGAAGTTACACCAAATATTTATGATATTTTCCGTCAGTCCAAGTGGTGGAAAGTATACAAATGCTCACTTATTGATGAACTGGCAGATGCAAGGCCTTATTTTTGCATGCAGGTAAGCTATAAGTGTAATCTTGGAGAATATGGGTACCCCGTCATTGAATATCCTGGCATCCCTTACGGGCTATTTTGAAGCTTTCACATAGGCTTGAAAGACTTTAAGTCATAATTTTGTCTTTTGAAGAGATGAAACAAAGGAACCTCAATCTCCTCTTACAAACAACTGAGCAGTTCTTTGACTTTGAATACCAAGTATAAGATCCTATCTATGATTCTTGTTCAATGTTTGTGATATTATTACTTATACTTGTGAAAGCTTGTAATTGCATTTCTTTTCGAAAGTTTCATTTTTCTGCTCGTGGATACTTTGCAGTTGAGCAGGTGGCCTGTGAAATCGTTTACCTGCATGCCCTTTGATAATTCGATCATGGGAAGAGAGCTTTGCATGGCTGACATTAATATTACTGCAAACAAGAAGCTTTGCCTTGCAACTAGTCATCTTGAAAGTCCTTGTCCAGCCCCACCTACTTGGGATCAGATGTTTAGCAAAGAACGAGTGGCTCAAGCAAAGGAGGCCATTGAACTTCTTGATGGATCACCCAATGTTATATTTGGTGGTGATATGAACTGGGATGATGATAAAGATGGTGAATACCCATTAATTGATGGGTGGGTTGATGCTTGGAAAGAATTAAAGCCTGGAGAAAAGGGTTGGACATATGACACACGGGCCAACACCATGCTTTCAGGCAACCGTACTCTACAGAAGCGGTTGGACAGGTTTCTCTGCAAGTTAAGGGACTTTAAGGTAACTGCTATTGAGATGATTGGAATGGACGCTATTTCAGGTCTTTCATACATTAAAGAGAAGAAGGTTAGAAACCAGGTGAAAAAGTTGGAGCTTCCAGTGATGCCTAGTGATCATTATGGTTTGCTATTGACATTATCTGAAAGGGAGTAAAGCGAGGTTGATGTTCTGTTCATTAGAAAATTTCCAGTGAGGGAAAGTTTTTGATAGGGTGCATTGCTGTTTTCTTTTTTGGGGCATCCTTGTATGCTTTTGTACTCTTCCCGCCCCTCCCCCCCACCACCCTCGTCTCTTTGGTATGTAGCAACTTGATTGTATAGCCCCTCTGTTTATTAATATACATCTGCGTAGATAAAAAACTGTTATTTAGAAAGTACGTAGTATAAAATCTGTGCTGGCTGTGGTTGCTACTTTGAAATGCCAACTTATCTCTTGATACAAATTTGGAATTCATATAAATCATATGCAGCAGAAGATGCATTGATGTTCTTTTTTGTTATTTTTACTTTTATATTTTGGAGAGTGGAAATCTAGAGTTTCGTTTCAGAATATGAGTGCGTAACTTCAGTAGTTTTATTTGGCGACAAATAGTGTTTATTTTTACAAGCTCTTTTTTCACTCGCTTGTCGAAGTTAAAAGGTTAAAAAAGTGGTTAGGTTATTAGAGGGCATCGAATCAGTGAACCCCCAGAAGGAAGAGATGACCCATGCTAATTGCCCAATATAAAAAAAATCGTAAAAACAGTATATTTTGGTGTATAGTATATTAATTTAAATTTTGACACGAATTTGGGTAAGTCTTTGTGTTTTTTTGCGCAAACCCTACCCGAGTCCTCCGGCCTCCTTCGTCGGCGGTGACCATGGCGGACGAGGTGCAGTTTCGGGTGGAGAAGATGGTGGACGAGGTCGACGACTTGGATCGGCGCGGCCTCCTCCGACGTCACGAGCTCGCCGAGGTGGTCCGCCGGAGCCGCGACTTCGAGTACCGCCTCTAGCGCCCCTCCCCGCTCAAGCGCGACTTCGTCGCCCTCATCGACTACGAGACCCACCTCGACCAGCTCCGGTCCTGCCGCAAGCGCCTCCTCCGCCGCGACTCCGACCTACCCCCGACAACCTCCGCTGGCGCAAGTCCCTCTACGACTTCGCCGGCTTCCGCCGCATCCTCGCCATGTACCGCTCCGTTGCCATGCACTTCAAGGGCGACGTCCAGCTCTGTGCTCGTCCTTCTTCTTTGATTGTTGGGATATGGAATTGAGGTTGCGCATTGTGTGCCCGCTGTTTTGTTTCTTGTCTGTGCTATTTTTTGTGATTGATGCGCTAAATTAGCTGACAATGTTGATGAAATGGTTGATTGAAGCTAATCTGGTTTTGGGCATCCTTAAAGACTCTATCCTTTGTAGTTTGCTTTCATTAATAGGAAGTACGCTGTATGTGGGATGAAGCAGATTTGGTGCTTCTTCGATTGATGGGATTTTGGTTTTTCTTGTTCTTATTAGGTTAATGGGATTTAGGTTTGAGGTTGTTCTTGGGATTTGGAATTGAGTTTGCAAGAACAAGGCCATTGTGTCTGCTGTTTCCTATCTGCTTTGCCCTGGTTGTTGTTTTGGATTGTCAAAACTGTTTCTATGATTTATAGTCAACATACGATTAGGGTGGTGGAAAGGATATGTGTGTTTATGTGCTAAAGCAGCCGGCAGTGTTAATTCAGTGGTTTAATGAAGCAAGTTTAAAGACTCTATCTTTGGTAGTGTGTGGGTGATGGCCCGATGAAGCAGGTTTGGTGCTTCGATTGATGGCATTTTGGTTTGCTTAGAATTGAAGTTTCAAGAACAAGGCATATTGTTTTACCGTTTTGTTCCGCTAATTAATTTTTACCAGTAAACTTATATTGCCTTCTCGTCTGAATATTCAAAATGTTTTTCTTGTGTGTAATGTTCCTTGATTTTTCACCCAAATGTTCTAGGCCTTTGGATTTATGCAGCTGCTTGGGAGTTTGATCAAAACCTGAATCTCACAGCTGCTGGTGCTCATATGCAAAGAGCTTTGCGTGCTTGGCCGAAGTCGGAGGACCATTGGGTTGAGTATCTCCGGATGGAGCTAACATACATTCACAAATTAAAAGCCGGAAAGTTGCTCTTGGAGAAGACAAGAGTACATTGTCTCTGGCACTTAAAAATGTGGAGGAAGAAAAATGGAAGGAAGAAAACCAGGATTTGTTTTTCACCTTGGATGTGGGAAAACAAGATAAAAATGGAATAGTGAGCGAAGATGAAACAGAACATGAAGTGGACACACTTAGTACAAGAAGAACGGGCTTCACTTCTTTTCAAACTATATATGATGGAGCTGTGGAGGCTTTTCCTACGAACATGAGCTTGAGGATACACTTCCTTGAAATTTTGGAAGATGTAGACTTAGTACAGTCGGAGAGACTGAAGGAGGATATTATTAATGATATGAAAAAGGACTTCTGAGAGGATGCCGAGTACTGGGAATTGGCTAGCAAGACATCTAATTCTTCAGTATAAGAAGAATGGAGATGTCTCAGGGAATATTGCCCTTGACCTGTTCAATGAAGCTTCTCAGGTTTGTTATATCTTGATTGCATCTTTTCATATGTTTTCATTTTTCTTGAGAAAGCAGCATTTGAACTTCTGTGAACAAATGTCTACTTTTTAGTAAGCAGAAAAGCTACTTTTAAAGTTATTTGTAGGTGAAAGTGAATACGAACCTTCTGATCCTTAGATATGGTTCTTGTATGTTTTAGTTATTGAGGGACTTTTTCCTGTAAGGTTAATGCAAAATTTTTGTAGATAAGATGTGGTGAAAGGTTATGAATTTCAATGGATAGGATAATCAGTTGGTAGATAGATGGGAGAACAATAGGTCAGGTCTTAATTGATCTCAGATCTTCTTCTGATTCATGTATTTATAGACAATACACTCTCAGGAATGATCACAAGTCTGAATTTTGCGATCCCTTAGAAATAGCAACAACTAAAACTATCTCCCAACATACATCTCTAACAAACAGGTGAGCATTGAACAAGTCAAACATTATCATAAACAAGACATACTTCTCAACAAGATGTATGGTAATATTGTTGATCCGCATGATGAGCAGTTTATGAATCATCTTTTCACTTTAACTGATTGATCAAATCATTCCGCTTGGTGTAGTCATAGAGTCTAACTTTGCATCTTCAATCTGTCATATTTGTATGGGTATATGAAGAGGCATTTGATACTGTAGCTTCTACAAAAATATACTCTTTTTATGCTAAGTTTGTGTTGGATCTTATTACTCTTGATAGGGGCAGTTCCAGTTTTTGTTGGATAAGCAAGGAGTTGACTAGTGCAGTGGATATTACGTCGAAGCTTATAACTGTATATGACAAGGCAAAAAACTGAGGGTTTCTTGATGGTGATCTTGCTTACCAGTATATTTCCATATATTTGCAAATTGGAGGGTTGGAGGAAGCCAAAAAATTAGCAGATAAGTTGTGCAATAGACATCCTTCTGGCACAGCTAATTTATGTGTCTTAAGAGCTTCAACAGAGATGAAATGGGTAGCAAAAGAATCTATTCCAATAAGTAAAGAGAACGTAAAATTCTGTAATTTACCTACTAGGAACCGTCCTCTTGAAACTAAATGTTGCAGAGGCAGACAGTTTATGGCTTATGGTATGCAATTTATAGATTCCCATTCCTGCATATTGCTTATGAAACCTTGCTGTGAAGTCTCAAGCATATGACGATATAGATATATGTCCATATAAATTTAAACTACTTTTCTTTTTAATGTACCTCATGACAAGTTTTTGTAGATTGGGAAATTTGATATGAGTTCTCTGTTCTGATTTTTATTCTGGTTTATATTTCAGGCTATAAAATTCTTTGCAAATAGAAGGAGTATTTTGATAAGTTGTTGGAGATGCTTTAAGCTGCTTTGGTTAGATCTGGTAGAAATGAAGCTGATTGTTCAACCCCTTCTGCTCTTGTGAGTTTGGTTCTTGGGCAAGATGGTGTGCATAGCGCAAGAGAAGTGTACAAAAGGTATGAATCCTCTGGTTGTCTCATTGAAGCTTGCTTTTGTATTTCTGCTTGTCAAATTTTGTCAATTAAAAAAACACTATGCACGATATTTTTAATAAGGGTAAAACCTAGTGCCACTTCTCTGGGCACTTGGTTGTAAGAAAACTAAAAGAAAGATTTGTATTGAATGGCGTGGCTCTTCTAATAGAGGAGAGTGGCGCTCTGCAGTTAGTGTATGTGAAATGACCCTCTTTGTTAAGTATCGGATCAGTATTTTGTCAATTTGTGGTGCTTTGTAGCAGATTTTTCTCTTTGCACAGTCCAAACCTCAGACATTTTAGACATAGCATTGAGTTGGGAGTCTAATCTTATTCATTCTGGCATCAATGATGGTCTTATGAATGTGCGCAAGCTAAATGAATTGGCACTGGACCTTTACAAGGATGATGTATCATTGTGTAGAGAATATTATTCCTTCGTACTCAAGGTAAGAAACATCATTTGTGGTGCTTTGTAGCAGATTTTTGTCTGTGCCCAGTCCAAACTTCAAGACTTTTTGGACATTGCATTGAGTTGGAGTCTTGCTCATTCTAGCATCAATAATGGTCCTGTGAACGTGCACAAGCTATATGTATCTGCACTGGACCATTACAA
>JAVDBV010008834.1:0-15402 GCA_032619315.1 Piper longum
AGTGACTTGTATATTAGCTGATGGGAAAGCCTTAATGCTTGAGCTAGCTTTTGGATTAAGAGAGGCCCTGAAAAGCCTTAATGCTTGAGCTAGCTTTTGGATTAAGAGAGGCTCGTAACGCTTCTTACGAGTCCCATCGTTGGGGGACCGAAGTTTTTCCTTGACAAAGATGTCTGCTCCATTTCAAACGCACACATTGAGAGAGCCCATGGGCGTTGTTGGCCATATCATTCAGTGGAGCTTCCTCAGGCGTTGCTGGCCATATCATTCAGTGGAACTTCCTCGCTGCCATGTTCTTCATGAAGGTGAGCCCTGCCCTTGCCGCCGGCTGCACCATGGTGGTCAAGACGGCCAAGCAACCACCACTCGTTGCCCTCTACTGCACTCATCTCTCCAAGTTGGTGAGCTCTATTTCTATCCTTCATACCATCAATTCTTAAGCTGGGATACATAGTTTTGAGATGATGATCAATGTTATATTACTGGTGTCTTAAAATTGTATGGCTTTAAATTTGACAAGGCTGGCATCCCCGATGGAGTCCTTAATGTGGTTAAGGCATTTGGAGAGACCACAGGAGCTGCCTCAAGCTCTCATTTGGACGTTTACAAGGTATGTGCGAATGTGCTTTGTTTATTTGAGCTAAAATATGATGTTTGATCTTCATATATTTGTTTTTGGTCATGAATTATGTGCCATTGGTTTTTATGCGGAAGTAATCAGTAGTTAGTGTCAAATTCATGCTGGCCACCAAGCAATAATCTAGGCTTGAGTTGATTGCAGGTCAGTTTCACTGGATCAACTGAAACTGGAAGAAAAGTAACGCAAGCAACTGCAATGAGCAATCTGAAACCAGTGTCCTTTGTGTTAGGGTCCCTCATCATACGATGAATATGAGATGACATGCAACTACATAGGGATTCGTAAAGGCATAATGTTATTCGAAGCGGTACGAAGAATTCAAGAAGAATTGTTGAAGACGAGGAGTATTTAATGTTTGGTCATTCGTATTTACGTGGTTAACTGCATCTTAAGTATGTATCTTTTCTATAAATATGTAGTTGTATTGTGAGTGGAAAGAGCAAGAGAAGAGAAGAGAGTACAACAGAAGAGTGTGTGTATTGAGCCTCACTATAATGTTTTACAGTGATGTTCTCTCTCTCTCTCTCTTAGAGGAGGGAGAGGAGGAGGGAGGGCCTCTCTTCACAGGGACTGATCTTTGATCTTTTTATATGATAAGAGTTTGTTGGCTAAGAGTTTGTGTTGTGTATTCTTGATGAAGATGGGTATTCTCTTTTAGGGGAAATATGAGAGATTGTAAATTTGGACAAGGTCACCAGTGGGAGAAAAAACAGAAATTGTTCGTTGTGAGTAGAAGACATGACTAAGGATTCTTCGACAAGACTAAGTGTAGTTAATTTCTTATCCTTCTTTACCTTTTGTCTATGGTTTGTAATTTGAGATAATTTTACTCATTTCATATTTTTGGGCTGTGGTTTTATTTTAATTGAGAAAGTTTTCACTAAAGATTTGTGTGTCTCTATCTTTTATCCTGTATTGGTTTGCTTTGTCAAAACACACACCATATTGTTTGGGGATTTTGTGAGTTAAAATCCAACACCTTGAGCTATGAGGGAATCCCCTATCAAGGTCTGCAATGACGCAAATGTGGATATGGCGGTTGATCTTGCTCAACTAGCCATCTTCTTCGACAAGGCAATTGTTCTGTTCTCTATAGATTTGATCAAAATGTCTAGATATTCTTGATAGGATGTGAAAACTTCAATGAGAACACAATTTTGCAGGGTGAAATTTGCTTAGCCAGTTCTAGAGTTTATGTTCAAGAAGGGATATACGATGAATTTGTGAGAAAATCAGAAAAGAAGGCGAAGAATTGCTAGTGGGAGACCCTTTTGATCCTGCTTCTCAACAAGGACCTCAGGTAACAGAGTACTCAACTATAGATTTGCTCAAGTGCTGACCCACTTCTTAACTAAGAATTCTCTACTTGCATGCATCCAAGAGAAGACGGTGACTAAATTTGCCAATTGAAATACATACTAGTCTGTGAATTCAGGCAACCAAAAAACAATTAATTTTTGAACAGGACTGTGGAAGAGGCAATTGAGAGGGCCAACATGACAAGGTATGGACTAGCCGCTGCACTAATCGCCAAAGACACAAGCACGGCAATTCGACTGTCCAGATCAGTTAGAGCAGGAGTGGTGTGGATAAACTGCTACTTTGCTCTTGGTCAAGACCTTCCAAATAGAGGCTATAAGATGAGTGGTTTTGGGAGGGAGATGGGATTGGAAGCTCTTGATAAATACTCGCAAACCAAGTCCGTAATTATCCCCTTTCATGATTCTCCGTGGCTCTAGTTTTGAAAGCTTACAGATTTAGTGAAGTTGTATCTAAGCTTGCAAGTTTGCCACTAGTTGAATAATCCAATGTGCAATTTATTCATTGTCAACATGAGGCAAATTAATTAAGCTATCATATGTATCCTACTTCAAGAAGATTAATCTAGATTAAGAAAGATGATCAAGGTGGATGATCTACTAATTTTTTGCATTCTAAATTTGGCTGGCCCGAGAGAATTTTTCATTGATGAAAAACCATTTTAAATGTGATTTGAGTAATCACATATCAGAAAGATAGAGGCATAGGACTTGAGAAATGTGAACAACTTGTTCAAGTAGTATTTAGGTATTCGCAGTGTGGAGCATTTTGCTACTTTGCCTAACTTTACCAATTAATATCAACTAATTAAATAGATTAGGCAAGGCCTAAACGTATATGCATTATGTCAATTTATGCCTATCAACAGCAAATGAGTAAAAATGTTACTTGCCAAGGTCATCTTCGTCAATATCTGGAATTATACGCACTTATCTAGTATTATGCCATATTAGTACTGTTGGCCTAGCAAACTCGCCAACTAATTCATGCATTGTTTCTGCTGTGCATAAGTACTGGCACATAAAGTCCATGGCCTTTATTAAACCGCAACTAAATAATATGACATCATTATTCTTATGGGTGACACAAAATTATGTCACACTTGTAAGCTTTTCATTATACATGCTACCATTGTGTGTGTATATATATATGTGGCTTGCTTCCAGTCCCTTACACTCAACCAAATTATCCAGGAACGCGACGATGAGGAAGAATTTTCGTCTGTCTTCTTTGTCCGCCGTCATGGTGTCCTTCTTCTTGGCTCCCTTTCTGCTCCGGCCGACTGTCGACATGATCGACGTCCCGCCTGGGGGAGAGATTCTGAGGTTTTCCGACGCCAGAGGGCCGGAGAGTGTGGCGTTTGATTCCCATGGTCGTGGTCCGTATGTCAGCGTTGAAGACGGTCGGATTATGCGATGGAACGGCCGCGGAGAAGGATGGTCGGACTTCGCCACCACTCGGCCCCGCCGGTAAGGCATAGTCCTACTTGACATGGTTATAAAAATTGATAGCGGTGGACCATGTATAACATGAGGTCACGAGCTCTTCACCATTTTGCTACGCAGACATTTTTTTTTAGTGATTTCATTTTTTCTTGACCAAACCACCGGTTTGGTGAAGCTGTTGTTGGTCCACTCCATTGATCCTGATAAATTATCTCGAAACGCAATTTGTTTACTATGATTTTTTTTTTTTAATATGAATCATGCCTCTGAGTAAAGAATATTAAATACTGCAGGCAATACTTTAGAAAAATGACATTTGTCCATGTTTTTTTTTCGCGTCTTCTCCACACTACAAGTTTTAACTGTAATGAAAACTATAGATTATTTTTTTTATATTTAGAAATATTTATAGGTGAATAAGTATTAATTTTTTAACTTTTTTTCGCCTGAAAAAATATTTATTAATCTTAAAACGT
This sequence comes from Piper longum, assembly GCA_032619315.1. Classification (NCBI taxonomy): domain Eukaryota; kingdom Viridiplantae; phylum Streptophyta; class Magnoliopsida; order Piperales; family Piperaceae; genus Piper; species Piper longum. The sequence continues at coordinate 3,882 of JAVDBV010008834.1, forward strand.
GTATAAAATTGGAGTGGGGAAAAATAGAGTGGAAAAAATTTTTCTTCATGTTTTTTGGCGTAGAAAAAAAAATTAAAAATTAATATATATTATCTTTAAAATTTATAAATATAAAAATAAATCTGGGATTTTTTTCTATTATAAAAATTGGCGTGGAAATGATATTTTTTTGACATGTGAAGAAAAACTAATTTTTTTTGTAGTCTCCTCGCAGTATCTAAATCATTTTGAAATTAGCGTTAGCTGTTTACTGTCATGCCAACTGAATGACAGACTAATATAATTCTGTCGATGCCATTCTGGGTGAATTCTTAACGTCAAATATCAAAATTATCTATTTTCATACAATATATCTTGCTCTGGTGTGGTAGTGCTGGTGGTCACGAGCCAACGTTCAACCTCAATCACTTTCAATCCAATGTTTATGATAATAATGAATTAATTTGATCATTAATTAATAAATCATGTCATGAATATATAAGTCAAAATGAATGACACTTAGTTAATGAAGCTCCAAATTAGTCTTATCTAACTCATCAGGGGTTGCATAATTGGCATTTGTAAGTTTTATTAAATTGAACAGGAAAGAATGCGACAGAGCTACTGGACCAGAGGAAGAAGACACTTGTGGGCGTCCATTAGGGTTGAGATTTGACAAGAAGACGGGCAATTTGTTCATTGCGGACGCTTATTTTGGCCTCCTTGTGGTGGGTCCCCATGGTGGGGCTGCCGAACAATTGGTTGCAAGTGTAGACGGGTCCCATTTCAAATTCACCAACCACTTGGACATAGACCATGGGGACGGGTTTGTCTACTTCACCGACAGCAGCACAAACTACCCTAGAAGGTACACATGCAGATAACGCTAATTTTATACATACTTCGAGAGGTAGTTGCAACTACAATTCTCCTAATTATGATCAAATTTTCAACTTCTAAGATAGAACGTCATAGGTTCTCAGATAATCTGTGCATGCATGCAGTAACAAAGTATTGAAGTCTGGTTGATCAGTTGCTATCATCCATAGTTTGTAATTGCAGGCATCAAGAATGTGGCTCTGATGGCAGCCACTGGTTTCTAGAAACGATATGGGCATGAAGAGTTGTAAAATGCGTACAATTAGTGCCTTTCACATCATGAGTTCATGATTTCTAACCATCATTAATAAGTTTGTTGCCAATTGCCATCGTCTCTGAAAAGAGAGATTAGATTATTGTGCAACAAATTGACGGGCGATGGGCATGTGCACAAATCCCACCTAACAATTTAAGAAGTTCTGAAAATATCGTTCTCACTGTCAAATCCGTTAGGTTGGGCGTCTCATTTAATTTGTGTGAATAATTAAAAGAAAAGGTTGAAGTTACCAAGTCTTGATGTTGTTTCCATTTTGCAGAAAATTTTTCTCCGCTCTCATAAGCCGTGACAATACAGGAAGAGTGATGAAATATGACATAAAGACCAATCAAACCACAGTTTTGTTGAATAAGATGGCAATACCCAACGGGTTGGCTTTAGGCAAGGATGGATCTTTCCTCCTCATAGCAGAATCTGGAACATGTAGAATTGTTAAGTTTTGGCTGAAAACAGAAAAGGCTGGGACCTCAGAAGTTATTCTTCACCTGCCAGGCTTTCCTGACAACATAAGGAGGAGCCCCTCCGGGGACTTCTGGGTCGCCATCTTTGCCAAGAGGAGAAAGATAGACAAATGGTTGTTGAACTATCCATGGATTGGTAGGGCCTTCCTCAAAATCTATCCATTTAGCGTGGAGAAACTCTATTGGCTTGTTGCCAAAAGGGTTGGAACAGAATCATTAGCATTGAGGATAACTGAAGATGGGAAAATATTAAAGACATTGCCGGACCGAGGAGGAGCTACTCTGAGGTTTGTAACAGAAGTAGAAGAACATAATGGGCGTTTATATTTTGGATCACTGGTGAAGCCTTACGTTTATGTAATATGAGACTTTACAATTATCATGCTTGTTTGCTTTGTATTTGTAATAAATCACTTGCATATTGAGCTCATAATGAACATTAGTATGTACGCAGTTAATATTAAATAAACCAGAAAGTAACTATTATAAATTATTTTTCTCTAAGAAGTACTGTTGTATGCATGTGGATCAACCACACGAATGTTCAATCTTCTCAACCAAATCGAGTGAAGAAGCATATGGAAAACATCGTATCTCTTTGGGGGAACGTTCATAAGAAAATGCCTCTGCACTTGCTTCACTCCATTCTTCAATCTCAAATACTTATCCCTTGGAATATCCATCAGAATGCTCTTGAGCCTCGGTATGTCATCCACTGGTACTGTGACCGAAAATGAGCTCCAATTCAGAACATCACTATAGGGCAGCACATATCCAGTCGAGAGGATAACCGGCACACACTCTGCATAAATGGCCTCGGCGATTCTTGGGCTGGCCACTTCATACCCACTTGGGCAAAGGCAGTATCTGCTCTTTCTCATCATGTCTTGGTAAGACATCCCATGGGGGAGATACTTATAGACTTGCAAATCTCTATCTTTGTTCTTCCAATGCTCAAGCAGTATAGGCCTAACAGGGCCATGCAAACGGCCGGCGAAGAAGCCTAGAAAAGGCCGGTGCGACGGCGAAGGATTTACTGTCAAGTTCTTTATCTCGCCATTCCATATTTTGATTTCAGGAAGGGATGCATCCTTGGATGGATTGAAACCCTCTGAGGTGTTTGCATTGCATAGAACTCGGACGGAATTGTTGTATAGATAAGGAATTGCCTTGGATATATAAGGCCCCTACAAAGCAACAAATACTTGATATAATGCGTGCACATATTAGAAAGCTAAAAAGTATGGAAAGATGATGTTGTAGTAATTATTAAGGATGGGACTAACCCAGTCATGGCAGGAAAGCATGAAGTGATCTGAACCAAGGCTTCTATTCCAGTAAGGATATTTGATGGTAATGGTGTCGACAAAATCTTTAGTAATCCTTTTTATGTTAGAGTAATCATGGTTGTACTCGTAGAGTAAGGAGACCATTTTGGTAATACTAAAGGGAAGAAAATACATGTGTGCATTGTCAGGGTCCATGGTCCGGAAAGGGTTCCCTGCTTCCATGTCGTGAATGAACCTTCCCTCTGTGGAGTACATGCCCTTGCATGGACCATCGTGGAACAGAGGCGGGTTCCCTTCGTTGTAAACGAATACTTTGAATATTTTCTCCATCTCCATGTAGCTCCTGCACATTTACTTAATTTTGGCTCAAACAATATACGATTAATGCTAACAAAACCAAACCTCCTCTAATGATAGTATTTATTAATGTCAAGGGATGCAGTTGAATGTAGTTTCATCTACTTGAACGTATTTATAATTCAATGCATCAAATTTGCAACACCCATAACGTGAACCACCAATCTAGGGGCTACTTGGGTCGTGTATTATTGATAGAGAAAATGATGCATTTATTAGTAGTGTATATAAAATCTCCATGAAAATCAAAACTGTTTTTCTGTAGAATTTATAACCTGTGGAAGGCATGAGCATTGATATATATAGGCCCGTGTGGAACGTAGTCTGCGTCCAACAATGGCGAAGTGCGATTGCCAGACCTTGCAGCCTCTCTAATGGTGGATCTGGCCCTCCTCAACCCTGCCTCTAACTTCTCCATTTTACTGAACATCCTTGGTGACGCCGACTTTTTTGATTCATCATGTTTCTTCCTCCCCAACTCTCCCTGCATGCCAATATTAGTCCACACAAGGATCGCACGTAAAATCAGCCTAGAGAAAGATGACTTTATATAACAATAAGAAGTTTACAAATGACAAAATCAAGATGTAGTAGTACTGTGACGAGGTTGGAAGTACTAGAGGCCGAGTCACGATTGAAAAAGGCCGAATTAAACCATGACCGAGCGTGGTCCTTTGTGGCATGCACCGCCGGGGAAGAGGAAGAATAAATCAGCACCGGAGACCGATTGAAGCGGCCGGCATCGAGCAGTAAGATTGCAGTGGAGACCAATACAAGGGGCACCAGGATCACGAGCAAAGGACCAACTATTGAAGACGACGACGACGACGATGGCGCTTGGATCGTATCTACCTCCTCCGTCATGTGTGCCGCGACACATACACCTTCCTTTTCATATCGACGTCTAATTTCTGCGGTGTTAATTAATAACCATAGCCATGAAAGTTTGTATGTGACACAGAAGATTGTACTGCATATCTTTAGCGTTTATCTTAACTAAAATGAAATAAATAAATTGAAGAAAGAAGATGGATGAGCCAAATTATCTGGGTTCATCTGGTTATGGTTACAATCAGATTTTGCTGTTGTCAAAATCTTCCAATAGTTGGATCCGTCTACTGGAGGTCGAACTTAATGGTCTGATTCCACTTTCGATTATGGATTACTGATTACACACGTGATCTCCAGAACCCAAACCCAAGCCAGAATTAAATTGTATTAATTAAAACTTTAAATATGGTATAGATTATAACACTCGATTTTATTTATTATAAATACTAGATTTATAGTCTGTGTATAGTATATTGGGTTCAAATGTGACCAAAATTTAAATTATAAAATAAAAAAAATGTATTAGACATTGAAAAAATATACTGTACAAAACAATATAGTTTTCAACAAAAAATACGGGATTTCAAATATTTTAACATTGAAAAAATGAATACGAATGGAACGCTAATTAAGTGAGGAATAATACAGGTTAAGGGTTGATGAAGAAAGGGAAAAGTGCTAATGATGTAATAAAGGAGAAATAAACCATTTCCTCTTTGCCTCCGAGTTCATGATACCCGAGAGTAACCCAAAGGCAGATATCTCTCCCCCTCATCTTAAACTTAGGGTTTTAAAAATGATAGGAAAACCTTTTTTTTTTTTGAATTTAAAGGTAAAATAGTTCAATATAACATAGAATTTAAGAATATAAAAATAATTAATATTTTTACAAAAATATATTAAACTTAAATATTATGTAACAATTATATTTTTTTACAAAGTACTGTTTTATATTTTAAAAAATATTATGAGAGTTTAACTTTAATTTCTTTGAAAAAGTTAAGAAGTTATTTATGACATCCAATTTTATAGCATAGTTTCCGTAACCATACATATTACACAATTTTCTCCGTTAAGATTTTAGAGCCTATTACAATCTCTCTCAAATATTAAAGAAAATTAAACCCATTAATTTTATTTTAATAATAATATTTTCTCCATTTCTATTACACTATAAACTTATAATCAATTTATTAAGTTGCATTTATCTCAATTTTTATTAAAACAAACATTACCTAATTTTTTTATCGTATTTACCTAATATCATTTTGCTAATTCAATATATTTTGTTTACATTTTTATACTTGTCAACTTAGAATTCTAAGTACAATTCACATTAATTAATGCAAATATAGAGATGGTCATTTAAATAATCTTTTTATTATACTAATATGTTGAATTGGCGATATAATCCTTCTCCTAACATCCATTTCCTCGCAAACAATATTTCCTAACACAACAATTCCTCCATCCACCAGAACTAAGCCAGCAAATAAAACTGAGAAAAAAAAAACAACTCAACTTGGATCGAAAAAGCTCGAACAAATAACGAGTCTTTCGATTTTCATATTTTATTTTCACAAATAAAAACTAAATATGCATACTAAACCCAAAATATATTAGATATTAATGCCTAAATATAGATTAATACTTATTTTTATTAAATTAATGTTAATGCCCCAATATATATATATATATATATATTCACAAGAAAATATTTTTTACGTCAGAAAATATTTAAATTACGTTGGGTCATATTTACGTTTTCATCATATTTCAGCTATTACTACGTGATGATTAATTTTGACCTGCTATACTTCTATGGTACATAAATATGTACTTTAACGTAGGATTTGTATTTGTATTATTTATTAAGAAAATATTAGAATTCTACTACCTTTAAAATTTGATAAATTCGGTTCAAATACCTAGAATTAATTTTGCTTCTTATTAATATCAATTTACATTAGAACTTTACATATTTTATATTTATATAACAACAAATACTTATTTTATATAATTTTAATTTATATACTAACTATTTAATTAATATTATTAATAAATTCTACAGGTACCCTATATTTCGTAGTTCTTATCTATTTATACGAAACTATGAGAAAAACTTAAAATTTAGACATGTACTCAATGCTAATAACAACCCAAAGTGACACCTATAACCCCAGATGTGCTTGGCTCCTCATTCACCTGATCCCACCCACGGCAACTCACCCTACTTGTCTACTTTTATTAATAAAAGAAAATTTTATGTCTGAGCTCAGTTAAAAAACAGAAAGCAATTTAATCAATCAAAATATAAATAAAAAAATCAAATTATTATAATATATTTTATCATTTAATTAAAGTTCATTCTTAAAAATTTAAGTTTATCTTATTATTCTATCAGAATTTATCTATAAAATTAAAACTTAGCTACAAAATTAGTTTATCTCGTTATTTCATAAAAGAATTATTTATAAAATTAAAATTAACTATCAAATAATCTGCATATAGTGCGATATCTCCCCTGATTGTTTGCAAGACCATTGACCCGAAATAAATCATTTAAAAAAAATTGTGTAAATCGCATCAACATGCTACCTAAAATCAGTTCACTATGTTGAAAAGCTAGAAGATATGTAGAAAGCCTGGATTCCATCTTTTGCTATGATGAATCAATCGGCCAGAAAACAGTGTATTGGGTTATTATGCATTGGACGACCTTAGGAATACATCTTGGATATGTTCAGAACTTGCAACTCACATAAAAAACAAGTACATCTTTATTTTCAGATCATAGATGGAATACGCATAAAAAACAAGTACATCTTTATTTTCAGATCATAGATGGAATACGAGATATTACTTTTTCTTGGTGTTGAAAGTCACACAAGGTTGAAGCACAAACTCAAAGCCAAGGGGTATCGACAAGAGGAGTTACAACGGACTTGGTTTGGAGATAGCTATCAAGGGCGTCAAGGCCAGTATCCTTCCCAAATCCACTCATCTTAAATCCACCAAATGGGCAATCGTTATCAAAAGCAAAGTAGCAGTTGATCCAAATAATTCCAGCTCTGATGGATCTTGATACGCAGTTGGCGACATTTATGTCCTTGGTCACAATTCCTGCTGCTAGACCGTATCTCGTCTTGTTCGCTTTCTCAATCGCCTCCTCAACGCTCCTGCATTGCAAAAATGATATACTCGGTCACTACATTATAGTCTAGGTGTTTGATCTACGATGAGAGTTTCTGAATATTGGGTGTTACTTGAATTTTGCAAGACACATTACAGGGCCGAAAATTTCATCTCTTGCTATCAACATATCCTCCTGCAAGCGAAGTCGTATTAAATCGAATTTACTTGGAAAAGCTCCGGATCTATTTTATTTTGTGAGCACTAAAGATAGAAGATATAGTCATATACCCTAATATCTGCGAAAATCGTGGGCTCAATGAAATACCCCTTTTCACCCATGGATTTCCCACCTGTCAACAGTGTTGCCCCCTCTTTCTTTCCATGTTCAATGTAGGACAGAACTTTCTCAAATTGGCGCTTGTCAACCTAATACAAAATATCACACATAATACCGCCATAATATTGTTGGCTGTATGTCATGATTATGCAAGAACAGAGCAGACCTGTGGTCCTTGCTGCACCGAGGGATCAAATGGATCCCCCACCTTCCAACTCCTTGCTTTCTCTACAGATTTCTTCACAAACTCGTCATAGATGCCTTCTTGTACGTAAACACGAGAGCCGGCACAGCAAATCTCACCCTACCATTTCAACACAACACATGAGTTAGTCTAGCAATTTTCATGCATGGGCACTGCTAGCTACCAACTACTACAAGAAGAACAACGCTTAACAATGGTCACCTTGTTATGAAAGATGGCTACGCGCGCTAATTCTACTGCGACGTCTACATCTGCATCATTGAATATAATTAAGGGCGATTTGCCGCCCAATTCAAGCGTCACTCTCTTCAAATTGCTCGCGGCTGCTGCTTGCATGATCAACCGCCCAACCTCGGTTGAGCCTGTGAAGCTGACCTGCAAACAGAGCCCGCCTGCAGTTAATTCCTACTACTTTTTCGGTAAAAAAACAAAAACGAATTGCTAACATTGAAGTGGTTGATTTGTTACCTTGTCAATGTCCATATGTGAGCTAATAGAAGCTCCAGCAGTCTTCCCAAACCCAGTAATAACATTCAAAACACCATCCGGTGTGCCTGCCTGTCAAAAGAAACAGAGCAGAGAAAAGCAGAGCAATCAGCTACAAGCCAGCAAGTTAGCGCAATGCAGGATATTCAGTGCAACCTACCATCTTGGCAAGGTGGGCATAGTAAAGGGCAGACAGCGGCGTCTGCTCGGCGGGCTTGATGACCATGGTACAGCCGGCGGCGAGGGCAGGGCTGACCTTGACGAAGAACATGGTGGAGGGATAGTTCCATGGTATAATGTGGCCGACCACCCCAATGGGCTCTCGCAGGGTGTACGCTTGCATTGGCCGTGCCATCTTTAGCGTCTCGCCGTGGATCTTGTCAGCGGCCCCGGCAAAATAGCGGAGGTTGTTGGCCACCGACGGGATGTCCACGGCCTTGCCCCATTCGAAGAGCTTGCCGCCGTCCACACAGTCCAAAGCCGCCAACTCCTCCGCATGCTCGTCTATTAAGTCAGCTAATTTCATCATTATCCGGCCCCTCTCCTGGTTAAATCACCATGAAACCGCTAAAGCAAATTAGTCCACCATTGGAAGATAGTTTTTTATGTGAATTTACAAAATAAAAACGCGAAGAATAAGATGTTGGGGACCTATCTGAAATGACTAGTTAGTCACTTAATTAGTTCCAATTTTTAGTATTTGCTAAAATTCTAATTTATTTTACTTTCAGTGAAACTATTCTTAACACTCTATCACCATTAAACACTCAACAAGTAGTCTTTATTTCTATTTATTAAATTTGTCACTTTCAGCTGTAGAATTATTCTCAACGAAAAACACTTCAAATTAATAAAACTCAGCAGAGTATGTCTAAAACTATTATTTTCTTCTCCTTTTAATGTTCCAAATATATACATTTTGAAGATTTGAACTAATTGCTTAGACTCGGCCAGAGTCTCAAAAAACAATAAATAATCCGAAGGCTCTATAAAAAAATCCGCGTCGACCAGCACAGCTAGTCTGGTTCCACGGCGGTTCGAACAGCGAGACCTTTACTCTTTACTATATAGGACAAGGCTCCCTCAACGAAAATAAAATTGCTGCAACGTAAACTTCGACATGTGACTCTTGTCATTCGGCACAAGAGGACAAGTCGATTAATTTGGACCACTTCTATACAAAAATCAACGGGAAGAGAATAGAGAAAGGCTACATATTGAAAAGGCGAAAGATACTTTCGACTGCAAGTGATTACTTTTCATTGCAAGTGATTACCTTAATTGCACGAGGGACAATTGGCAACTTATTGTGTTCCCCTTGAATTGAGGTCATGATTTGATGAAACGAACGAAGTTTACAACGAAAACAAGAGAAAACAGGCTCGACTGACGCCGAAAGAAAGAAAAAATAATAAAAAAGAGTACCCGTCCGAGTCATTGAATGGATTGCGGATCATTTTATGATTGACACAAGAAAGAAATCAATACGTAATAATAATTGAAATACTTAAGAGAGGAAGAAAGAACGTGGAACCGGAGAATCTAATCTAACTGCTAACATGGTGCAATCGAGGAAAGAATATGAAGTCTTTGGCGATGATGAATTGAAATGGGAATGAACGGGTACTTCAAGAAAACAAAGGCTACTTACAAATCCGGACATCCTTGGCCACTTGCCATGGTCAAATGCTTCTCTAGCTGCTTCCACCGCCAAATCCACATCTGCCTTATCTCCCTCGGCAACTCTTGCTATCACCTCTCCACTACTCGGGTCAATCGTTTCAAACGTTTTCCCTTTCAATTTATGGTAAACAGAGATATCAAAGTTATATTTCGAAGGGTTGATTATAATCAGCTAACATCACATAAACAGCAACCAGCCAAGCAGAAGCAGTGGCAATGGAAGAAAACCTGAGACAGAGTCGACAAACTGGCCATTGATGAAGAGCTTTGTGAACTTTATCTCCGGCAACTTCACATGTTTCTTTGCACTTCCATTAGAGATAGCAGCCATCGAAGGGTGGCAGGGGTAAAAGATGGAGAGAAAGGGATAACCAATTCCCACCTCCTTTAACTAAAGCTCGGCTTTAATTTTTTGACTCTCTGCTCATATATAGGAACCCCTCGTACACACCGACATAGACAAGTCAATATATGATAAATAAAAATACGGGAAAATGCGAAGGTATTACAAAACACACAGTGAAGGCATGCCAAGAATCAGGCACCGTCCGGGGTTCCAATCCTGTTTTTTTTTTTTTTTTTTTCTGTTGAAACGACAAAGTTTTTAATCCTGCTTTTGTGTGTCGAATGTGAATATGAAGTTGGATCGTTCAATTGGATTGACACCAACACAAACTCCTATCCGGTGGATGCCACAAGTGTTGTCCTAACCTTTGTTGTTGTTGTCGTCGTCAATTAAAACTGCTAGCTAGGTCACAAACTGTTACTACACAGTCAACGGCGGGGAGATGGGGCGACTAAGAACTCTGATACAAAAATATATATTCAACCTCCTTATGTAATAACCAATTAAAAGTGGATTAATTCGATACTCCTTTGGTAAACGCATGGCTGTTGACATTTAATGTAGGAGGATGGTATGAAGACAAAGCGCAGGCAATATTAATTAATTAATGGTGAGCTAGCTTTAATATTTGCTTTAAACTATATTTAATGACATCATTTGGCGCTCCCATCTCCCCAAAAAATTAAAATAAGTGAACAGTTTGGTTGAAATGGTCAAGGACTCAAAGAAAAGAGAACCAAAATGGTTCACGTAACAAGACACGTCAAGTCTTGTATTTTTATCCAGTAGCAGCATAGCTGGTCCGCCCGCTGGATTTACCATAGATCCTGTCCAAATTGGCGATCTTTCCTTTTTAATTTTTCCAAAGCAGTGGTGTTTTGTGTTTGATGGATGAAGACGAAGATTATAGTCATCTATTTATCATAATGTCATTACAGTCGTTAGTCCACCTTATTCGCTGTCAGAGAGGCGAAGAGCTTTGGCATTTTCATAGACAGCACAGTTCATCGTGAAAAATAATCTGGTAGAAGGCCTCAATCCCAACGAGGAACTAGAGAATTATAAATAAGAGGATCCTCATATTTTAAAATAATAAAATTACCACGAAAATAACATTTAATAGGGGTGGGAGATGAATGCTGACTTTGGAAGCTTAGTGATGTCTGAGGTGGAAACATCCTTCGATGCAATATTCAAGTTTCAAGTTGAAAAAGAGACCAAAACCAAGGATAATATATATATATATATATATATAT
>JAVDBV010008835.1:0-10316 GCA_032619315.1 Piper longum
ATATATATATATATATATATCTATTTGTTTGTTTACGTGTATGTTATTATTTATTTGTATTTAATTATGTATTCTTGGATTGTATAACTATGTTAATAATATTATTCATGATTAATGAGTATTAACAACTTGTTTATTCATTTATTAGTTATATTATTATTTATTTAATTTTTATATATTTACTAACACAAGTATATACGATATTTACCCGTGTTTAACCATGCATTTATATAATATATTTATATTATTATTTTATGATTAAAGTATTATTATTGTCATGTATTTGTTTATATAATTATTCATGAGTGTCTTTGTTTATTTCTTATTTTGTTTATTATGTATTGATTTGTGTGCCATATGTTTAGTTGTAGGTTTATGTAGTAGTCTTTTTCATTAGGATGTATTGACGATGTGACTACACACCACGAGCATGCATTCTATATAGATGTCATTACTTTTTTTACTAGTGGGTTCCGATGTAGGTTATGGAGTTCGAGTTCGTAGATTTGCACATTCACTTGGAGCTTGAAACATAGGTTCGTAGCACTCTCCCTTTCCTTGATCGATCCATGTCTCCCTGCGTGTCAAGTTTAACTGTGTTTTTGATGTAGGACGACATCAGCGACGTTTTATCGGATCCCGCTGATGTCGGGTCATTTAGCCTTGTTTTCTACACATATTTACAAAAACTTCAAGGTTGAGACCCCTTGATGGTTATCGAAAGATAAGATCTAGAAAACTAAGTATTAAATCCTTTCCCAAGCCTATATAAATAAATATGAGGGTTTATGGGTTTTATGACTAAGAGTGTGTACATGTATGGATTGTGCTAGTACTCCTTCAAACCTTGAGGTAGTGGAGAATATGAGGGTACTACATAACGTAGCAAATTTCTAGAATTTGTGGTACTAACTTTACCGTTCTTTTTGCCACTTGAGTACAGTGGTAGGTTTAATATGAAAGATGTGAGGGTGTAAGTGTTGTATGTATGAATATGAATATTAGACGTGCATACGTGACGTCACTTGTTTAAGTATGCTTGCTTACTGCCCAATGTGAGGTGATTCTGAAGTTTCCTCAGTTTGTGTGGGTAATGGACTACTAAAATGCCAGTTTGTACTAGTTATTCTTTAAACTAGTAACACTCATTAGTGACATTTACATGTTATATATGTTGGTCGACATTGGTAGGAGGACAGATAAATGCTACACTCACATGAGCTCAGCGTAGCTATTTTCTTTCCTACTTTTATTTATATTTGACGTGTTTTGATGTATATTTAATAATGTATTCCATTTTCCTGATGCCAAGCTGGTTGTTTGATCTATTTTATCAATTGAGTCTTACCGACCAACAACTTTAAACATGACTTAACTCGATCATAAAATTTTTGATTCAGTTCTGAGTTGAACTGAAATCGAGGTGTTACAGGTTGTATCAGAGCCATGTTTAGTCAATTGACATGGAAGACTTTTGTAATTAGCCAAGCTGACATGTATTTTCTTTGGTTTTTTTTCTTAGGATTTCAGTTGGTGTGCTCAGTGAGGCTTGAACAGTGCATGCTCGGGTGTTTGTGGTTATAGAGGACTTATGAGATGGGTATAAGATTATTATTTCAGTGAATTTTAGCATGGAACTCACAGGCATGTCATGATAAGCTTTAGAGACAGAGTCATAAGAGTGTCCACATGCTTAGTTAGTTGAGGTTGACCTGGATGGTGATTAGGAATACTTATAACTTGGGCGACCAAATTTCATTACTTGGTCGTCTTTTGCATGTCACCACATCGGTCTATCCTTGGGATTTGGTGTACATTGTGTGTTAGAGTCAAACGAGATAACACCTTTAAGGAGCTTGGAGTATGGAGATACTCATGTAGTTACGTGACTCATGAGCATGGACCATCGAGTGCCTTAAATAGATCCATTAGGCATAGTCTCCAAGGTTTACCTTGGAGAACTTTGACCTTCAGATAGATCCTTGTGGATGGAAGATGTGACTACACTAGCAGATCCACTTAAGTACTTGGAATGCTTGGAGCACAGATGAGAGTTTAGGGCAGATGACTTAGATGGAACACTTTTAGGAGATAACAGTAGATAAAGATGAATAGTGAGGTAGATGTATAGTCCCATGGATACTTCACTATCTCCGCCCTCTTCCAGTAGTTTATGTTTGTCCCAACAGTATTGTTGGCTACTATTCAACAATCAAAGGCAGGAACACACCAAGAATGATCAAGAATACATTTGACCTTGGATTTAGACGGTTGATAGGATTTTGCTCTATCTGTCAAGCTCAGATCAGCCCTTATGGAAATAGTTACTTCAGATTCCAAAAGACTAGGTGGGCTCAACATTATTTTTCTATTGTACGTGTCACCATTATGATCCGGACCCTTCTGGATCTTACACACATGGTTGGACAACCTAACCCAAGTTGATAGCAACTACATCTGGGGAGATAGACACACGGGAGATAAACATGCCAGAGACAATAATGGGTTTATGACGTACATGATCAGGATTAGGCTTCAGCACCTTCATAGCACAATTGTCGTCTAAGATGCACTACTACTATTTGAGTGAGTAGTTGTAATGAAAGCCAAGGCCAAGTAGTTATCTCACCCAACAGGAGAGAACTACTTGAGGATTATCTTAGCTTTGCAAAGATATTGTGCATGTCACAACATTAAGAGCAGAGTTGGGTCAAAGATTGAGGACAAGATATAGTTGCGGTAACATCATTTGGACAGAGAAAAGTTATGCGCATTAGAATTGTTGGATGTGATGGCACATGATTGACTTCATCAACCATCTTGCATTCCATCATCTTGACCTTACATCCTTTGATCAGATGTGTATTGCAAGATAGTGTTTGTGACCGTCTTATAGGGATCATCAGAAAATGTTTAGTAAGTCTTTTAGGGATGTATGTGGGTAGAGTTCGAGAACAAGGTAGTGTGACCTCCAAATGAGATGGCCACAGTGGTTAGATTGTTCAGTCAGCATGACAATAGATGTATGAGTTGTAGCCAAGGTATACAGATCAAACAAATGGCTAGACACTCAGTGTGACCGTAGTCAACGAGACGAGTTTGACTTGTATTATAGCCTTTGGCTTAGATGGTGGGTTCAGTGAATGATTATCCTTGAGGGAGTGAGTGTTTTCTTTGTTCTTCACTAGCACGAGACATAGGATTTAGCCTTTAACCGAGAATAGGACCTTCATGGTATTGTTTAGGACTTAGAGTGTAGGTAGCCAATGGTAGACTAGTTTGGAGGAGAAAACTTCACCTGAAGAACTTCAGTCCAACCAGACCACACTAACCAGATAGAGGGACACCAGTGTATGCTCATCTTAACTAGCAGAGTCTACCACAATTGTAGTAGTCATGTGAGCCAAGATTAGTGCTACAAATAGGTACGAGATAGCAGGTCACACACCACTGAAGAATGGATGAGGCACATGTCAAACCTCAATATGAGTCCCTCCAGACTCGAGGTGAGATAATGGTTCTTTGAGTCATTTAAACCTCATCCATTTAGAAGTGCGTGACTAGTACGGTATCAAGAAACACATGCCTACTGTTAGTTGATTGAACTAGAGCCACTTAGGAATCATCTCCTAAACTTGTCATTAATTGGTTGTTCCATAGACAGGCCACCTATGGCGGAGTCCAATTATGAAGATCTTAGAGATATGTCCATGAACCTACCCATATTCTTGAGCCACCCAGTGTCCTATAGAGAGTTTCATCACCCCATTGTGACCCAGAGGGAGATCCTTACATCACCATAGATAGAGACTTGATGTCAAACTATGTTAGGATGAGAACACCTCCTAGCTAGAGTCCCCTAGACCAGTTGGACCAGATTTTTACGAGAGATCCAGTCTCTTTTCAAGTGACCATAGACACCAATATAGCTGACCATTCACTCAACCATGTTTACACTTACCCTTCTAGATATGCCAATCCTACCATCAGTTTACCAGATGGTTGAGATGAGCAAATATTGACTAGTACACATGCCACAGACCAAATGCAGATTCCGGAGTACCATGCAAAGTATGCTATCATACTCCTTGAGACACACTGGGCATGTACATGTGCTCGTCATCATTCCATCACAGAGAGTTCTCTTCAGTAGTAGTTAGTGATTGTATAGATAGCCTCCAGAGCCATAGTATGTAGCAGAGTTATAGTAGCTATACTTGTTCCATTATGGAACAGAGTGAGATACTAGATTTAGAACTAAGTTAGGTAGGACCCAGTGAACGATCTAGTTCCTATTAAATGGACATTCGAGTGTTTGACTTACATTGATGACAGTGAGTCATACAACTAATTAGCTACATCCTTGGTACCTATGTCTACCATAGGCTAGCAGGACTTGTAGGACAGGTCGTTGCAAGCACCTGGTAAAGTCCCCTTAAATCATCAGGTAGAACAAATAAAGGATACTTCCACAGCAGAGTAGGCAAACACTATAACACCCCGATTTCAGTTCACCTAAGAACAAAATCAGAAATGTTACGTTCGAGTCGAGCCATGCCCAAAGTTGTTGGTCGGTAAAGCTCCATCTATAAAATAGATTGAAACAACCCACTTTGCGTCATAAGAATAGAAGGTATTGTTAAGTACGCATCAAAACACATCAAATACAAATAAAAGTAAGAAATAAAATAATTACGTTGGGCTCAAGTGCATGTAGAGTTTATTTGTCCTCCCACCAATGTCAACTCAAGATTCCAAGACCTATATACATAATATGAAAAATGTCAGTAGCGTGTAAAATCAAGGTTGTCTAGTCCTTTCTTATCATGTTTTGTATATTGTAGGGTGTAAGTTGCCTGGCCTTAGCATCCTTTAGCACTTGCATTGACATGCCCGACCTTTTCATATTGGTCCAATCTAAATGCTTAGAGGTTATGAACGTGTCCCGCGCGTGTCTTTTGTGTGCTTGCTGTATGTTTGATTATTTTTCGGACCGTTTGAACCCCTTTTGGTACCTGTAGTACAATTATCGAGGTGGGCCCAATGGCTTTATGGTAAAAACCCTAAATTTTTGGTTTTGGGATAACCCAACCAATACCTCTTTAGCTTACCCAACCCATACATCATTATATATCCAACCCATATGTGACAACCCGAACCCATCACACTCGCGAACCAAACCAAAATGTACAGGTCTCGATTAAGTCGGCTAAGCCAAACTCAACCTAAATAGATCTACTCTCGGTATCTCAAGATGGAAGATACTAATCGTTATGCATAGATTAATGCACAAAACCCTAACATGTTACTACATGGATGACAAGACAACTAGTTTACATACCAAATAATTACGATAAAATAAATAAAAATTTGTAAAATTAAAGAGATAGAATCTTCTCTAAAAGTGCAATTATGAGCCACCTTGTCAAAAAAACATGTATGAATATATAAATCCATATTTTTTACATAAATATTTAATTTGGCCACATTAAAATATTCTACATTTTGGGTCTCGACCTACGTGCATTCATTCTATTCACATTTCACCTTTATCATTTGACCTGCACACTAATATATATTTTGAATCGTATTATCACTATCTATTTTTATGTACCAAAGTCTTCCTCATATCATCTTTTATAGCTAACAATTTCATCACAAGGATTTTATGTATATAATAGTATAACAAATCAATCAAAACAACCAAAAAAAACATTCTATTGGCAAGCATGCGTGTGTGTGTGTGTGCAAGGTAGGTCACTACTCCTCTGTCCAAGCTGGCGTATCTAGTATTTAATCCTCGCTTACATATATATAAAAGAAATGTCAGTAACAAGTGTTGTTGGTCCAAAAATATAACTACAAAGCAAACTGGCAAATGAAAACTAACTCTTAGTTTAAAGAAAATATTTATATATTTCTCGTGAACACTCCTAAGGACATCTACAAAGGAGCCACAGGGCTTTAGACCTGATAGAATCCTAAACTAACTAGTCTAATGCCTCTCTTAGCATTTTCTCATTTTCCTGGTCCCTTGGGACTTCCAGTATATATCCTAAGCCCTCTCCTTTTCTCAATAGTTCTCCTGTCCTTGAGCACAAAAACCAAGTACTCTTAGGCAGTCGCCTTTATTACCCTTTGAACCAAAGTCTGGATGTGCCCTGTACTAAATGCTACTTGTAAATCTCCATATTTCTTTGGGTGTGAGGAACTCAAAATGGGAGTCGTCATGATCCCTTGGAAATGGAACAACCCTTTCACTAATCCAGATCTTTCTTTGAGTGGCACGTGCACCCACTCATAGTTCGTGTGAGTCGATTTTGCCATCTCTAATCTCAATGAAACACGATAAAACTATATATAGGTTTGGGAATAGATTTATATATTATGCCCAAAGGCAAATTGAGATGGATCTTATTTACAAAATCAAACTCAAGGGAATTCATCCTCGATGGTTATTAATCTGGGAGACTGGTTATTTAAGTGACCCAGGTTTAGTAGGATCCGATAAAATGCCACTTAACCTGTCTAGCATGTAATAAAACAAATATATAATAATGCATAAAAATTGGGAACGAGTCCTAAACGGACCTGGCAGAAGCTCTAATCATGTACACGCGCCTAAGCAACAAGCTCCTACTCTGTATATACACATCAAATGTAGAAGCTAACACCCACTAACTGAATGATGAATTAAACTCATCATAGACATCATACTCACAATACACTCATCATCCATCAACAGTCAAACAATCATCAGTATAAAAATATTTCTAGCTCATCATATTCATACCGATTTTATTATATTTTTATAAGTTACGTAACAGTCAATTAGCATGCTTAGATTTAATTTACTTAATTAGATCATTTGCATTCATTAAACACAACTCAAATCATATGAATATCACTTCATCAACAATGAGGCATTCATCAGGTCAAACAATCAATCCTAACATGTCATGCTAACAATCATCAATTTTAAATTATTAAATCATAGGTAATTATACCTCGCGTTGTCTGCGACAATCGGTGCCGATTAGGGTCACTTGCCTCTGGACTCGAATTTGGCTTTCGGCAGTGTCTTATGTTCGAGTGGGTCTTAGAGAATGAAATTCCGAGAAAATCTGGCGTAGTTCGTCATTTTTTTGCTAGATTCTGGTGAATCTCCGACGATATTCCTGCGACTGCTGCCAACAGCAGCTGGCCAAGAGGAATGGTGGTGGAATAGGGTACCAGTGGACCGGCTCGGCGAGCTCGACGTGTCTATGGGGACAATGAGGTCGGTGAGGCAGCAGCTTGAAGGAAAACCAAAAAGCAGAGGCGACATGCGGTGGAAATGGGGATCTGAGGACATGAGGGCAGCGCTGAGCTGCACTCTGGTTGGGGAAGGTCATGGGTTGTCGGCTAAGGTGGCACAGCCATTTAATGGTGGTGACGACGGCTCGCCGGAAGTGATTGGAGTCGAGCATGGGTGTCCTGGCTAGGGGTCGCCCAAGCAGCAGCGTTTTGCCTGTTATGGGAGTAGCACTAAGCGGCGTAGGGACTTGGACAACGACATGGCAGTTGGGTGTGCTAGGGGCAGCACGGCGGCTGCGGAATCGTGTCGGGTGGGCACAAGAACTGGCAGCCTTCTCCGCGTCATGGAGGCCAGACAGTGGCCGAAAAGATGGGGAATGACTAGCAGCGTATTGGCAGTGATCGGTGGCGTTGATTGGCAGTGGTGTGGCAGCTTGAGGCTTGAGGAGGGGCAGCGGTGTAGGTGTTGGGAAAAGGTAGTCGGGGGGAGAAAGGGGTCAGTGGCACTCTTGTAAATAAAAGTTTACTTGACTCCGGCTTAAGCCAAAAATAATAACTAACTCGTAATAAATCCTAAATAAAATTAAGAAAAATAGGAAAAATCCTATCAAATATAATACACTCCACATCACAATGACATACTTAATTACAAATAACCCACCCAAACTGCTCTGTAATACGTCGTAATGCATTATTTTACTTAAAAATAATTCTAGAGTCTAATAAAAATAAAAATAAAAAATTTGGGCGTACTTTTATTTATTCTAATAACTCATCCTGCTACTGTCTTACTTATATTATCATCATATACTTGGGCACGCATGAACCACATGGTTGATAACACACGACTAGCCTTGGATTATTACGCGTATTTTAAAATTGAATCGACTCAAAATAATGGTCAAATTGACTTGTTTAGGCTATAAAATACTGACTCGGATCGCAGGGTTTACACTATACCTCTTTAGGTACCTATGACATCACTAAGCCAACTATATCTCCTTATTCAACACATACCTCTACAAATTTACCAAGCCAACCCATACCTTCTTATTCAACTCATACCTCTTTAGGTATGACACCCATACCTATGACATAACTAAGCCACCAACCCTTTTTCTATAAAACTCATCCCTTCCCTCGCCTTTTCACCATTTCTCCTTCTCTCCTCACCTCCAACAACCTTCTTCTCCTCTCATTGGCTTTCTTCTTCCTCCTTGGAGCTTAAGTAACTCTCCTCCATGTTTATAACCTCCTACGGTAACAGGTTTCCAGGATGGATGACTCAAAATACCTCCCCCTGGAATTCCCTTGTTAGTTTTAGGTTTGTGATGCCCCCTATGCTCGTTGTTTGTGTAACACCCCTCTTCGGTTCACCCGCGAACTGACCCGGAAGTGTCACTGGCGACCAAATCTTTTGCTAATCTATTAGATTCGGTTAAGCCGACCCGGACCTACTCTCGGCCTTAAGACGGAAATACAGCATATAGAATATTAATGACATGCTAGGGTTCTAACGCTAGTTCTACATGCATGCCATGATATGTAAGCAAAAATCAAAATGAAAATAATAAACGAGAAATCGCAATGAAAATACTTATTTCTATAAAAAAATAGACAGAGTTTCCCCTAAAAGTGCAATAAGGGCCAACATGTCCACAACAAGGATACATAAATACTTTCAAAAAGGTGTAAAGCATGGCGATCAATAACCAGACACAATCATCATTACTTTCACTTTCACCTAAGCCACGACTGAGCTCCAAGGCTCCTAGTTAATTCATATTTACCCATTACTTCATCAGCGGATTATCAAAACTTAACGCAATAAAATCCCCATTCACAAAAAACTAGCCCACAATCATTACACAATACACACGGTAGGTACATATGTGCGTGACTATGTGCTGCTCCTCTACAGTCTCGACTGCTCTCAATCATCGCGATCCTCACCTAAATATAGTAGAAAAATGTGAGCAACGGTTGTCACTGGTCCGAAAATAACTAATACCAAACTATCATAGGAGAGCTAACTCTCCTATTGAAAGAAAAACATCACATGAATTCATCTTTCTCATTTCATACTGTCAATGGGAGGCTCTTCCATACCATTCTAAAGTGGTCGTCTCTAAGTTTACCTTTCTCATTTCACATTTCTCATTTCACATTCTAATTTCACGTTCTCATTTCATGTTCTCATTTCATTGTCAAGGGACATCTTCCATACCACTTTAAAAGTGGCTGTCTCTAGGTTTACCTTTCTCATTTCACTGTCAATGGGAGGCTCTTCCATACCCCTCTAGAAGTGGTTGTCTCTAGTTTTACTTTTTTCTCACCCCAACCTACATGGGCAAAGAAAAGCAACGCAAAAACTATATATATATATGTAGGCCTGGGTCGGGAATTTATATAATAGGTCCGAAGGTAACTTGCAGTGGATCTTGCTTTCAAAAACATAATCGAGGGATCTCATCCTCGAAGGTATGTGGGATCTAATAAAACGCCACTTAACTCATTCTACGAATAAGAAATCAAACATGCAATAGAATAGAGCGTAAAACAGAGATGAGTCTTAACGGTCCTGGCAGAAGCTCCAAGTGTGGTTGTGTACTTAGGCGGCCAGCTCCTACTTCGTACATATACATCAAAACTAAATACTAAAGCCTGTTCATGATGCATTCACACATCCTATAGCATACACACATCTATCACACATCAATCAATATACATCAATAATAATCAATACAAGTTTTTCTAATCTAGGTTGCATTAAATTGCAATACCTATTTAGCCTACCTAATTAATCATTTAGTGTTTATTTTAATATCGCACCATCACATACATCCATATTTTTATTAGTATAAAATAGATAACCCATCAATCATTCAATCATAGCATCCTAACATGTTGCGCTAATGATCATTAATTTTAAATAATTAATTTAAAATAATTTATATCTCGCGCGCCATCGACAATTGGCGACGGCTAGGGTTTCGTCGCACGTATCGGAGTTCGAATTC
>JAVDBV010008838.1:0-10950 GCA_032619315.1 Piper longum
TATATATATATATATATATATATAAGAACAATAAAATAAGCTCAAATTAGAGATAAATAGAGATATCAGAATTGAGATAAACATATGAAAGCGCGCAGATTCGTGGAGGTTCACATTCGCACTTGGGCCTATAGCTAGCTAAGTAGTTGGGGCTGTCTCTTGGATAATTGAGTTGAGGCCTTGAGATTTACCACGAAAGAGAACCGGTGATCTTTAAATTATTTGTCTATTTTTCTCCAGGAAATAAACCATAATTCTGCATATTTAATTCTTCGAACTATTTTATAAACAGAACTTTCCCTCCACAACAACCGCAAGTTTTTCTATACCCTTGTTATATCTTTGTCATGCCCTTAATATATAGTTTAGGCTTGGACAAAGAAAATTAGTTCAGTTGATAATTAGGATCCCTCTGCTGCTAATTTTAAGAGGTTATTAGGATGTTTTTTTACAATGCTGTTTGTAGGAGTAGTTTCAATACCTTGGATTGGAGGAAGAGTGGTTTTATGTGCATGACCGTAAAACTAGCTTTAGGTTAGGGTTTTAACCGCTTATAAGTTGTCTGGTTTGGGCCAGTCACAAGTTGGCTCGAGCGACTTCAAGCTAGATTAGTTTAAAACTATGAATATGAGGCTCAGATGGCCATAAGTGCATGTTATAGTGGGTAAGTATGTCTGACATACAAATGATAGATTTAATTATGCTACAACAGAACACGAGTTATCAGTGTATACACGAAGTATACATATGATTTTTCTATAGGTTGGTCAATGTTTAGGCTTAGATTTAAGCCATTGTAGCGTTTATTATCGGTTTGAAATTTGCAGGGTATCTCATTTGCATACATCGTAGAGATTTTAGTTCACCAGATTATGCCCTTATGGACTCAGCTTTATTGAATCATAGGTTTTCACCCAATTGAGTTAATAATTCTAAGCTCATTTAGCCTTCTTGGCTCGATTTTCGCTTATAGGATCACTTTTATGACTCAAGACAGTTTTGATTTTGGACGATCTCAATCTGAGCTTTCTGTGTGTGTGTGTGTGTATATATATATATACCCATAGGTGGGTCCCACTAGGTCACGAGTTGTTAGGCGTCCAAATAGTACCACGTGATAAGATCTGAGCCATTCATGTCAACCCTAGCTTTCTCCTATTGATTTTTGAGAGATTTTTATTGATTTTTGAAGTTTTACACCCTAGCACTGCCGCTACTTTGGCTTGCCGTCAATGACTCTCTGGCCCTTCCTAGGCCACTGGACTAGCACCACCATGACCTTCTACTGATCGGCTTTCTATCCATACCTCTCACAACCACTGCCGCCACCGCTGCACTACCGCCGGCGGTGGTATTTTTGCAGATGATTTCCACTGTCGTTCGAGTCGTTTTCCCAGTGCCAGAGAGCCACCTCATACATATCCAATTGCCCATATAAGTTCATCTCGTCAAGGCCGACATATTGAGACTACTAATGAGCATTATTGTGGCCTTCGATCACTACCACCGCCATGATCCTTGTCACCATGGCCGTCGATCCTAGCCAGTGGTGACCCTAGCCACGCCACCGTCAGCATTATCTGGCGACGGGCATCACCCACTTTGTCGAACCTGGTTACCTGTGTTCGCATCCACCTGCTAGCGTTTGCGTCCGCTTAACCGAGCTTGTCAACCTTTCATGTCCATAGTCATGCCCGAACTTGTGTCCTCATCCAACTACCTGACCACCATTGTTGTTTGACTCAGTAGAGTCAACTCGTCTTGACTCGATTGACTCAGCTGTGTTGACTCGGTCTGGTTTGGTTCGGCTCACTTTTAGCCTTTTTAAACTATTTTTAGTAATTCGATAACCTCTACATTAGTTTAGATATATATTCACAATATATAGGATATTTTGATGTTATGAGTATTTTATTTATTTATTTATCATTATTATTTATTTATTTTTATTTATATGTTTATTGTATATGATGAATGTTTACATGATTACTAGTTATTATTAGTGTTATATTTATTAATATTAGTCTTATTTATATTTACTAAATTGATATATATATATATATATATATATATATATATTTGTTCATTGCATGTATGTTACTATTTATTTGTATTTAATTATGTAATCTGAATTGAATAACTATGATATTATTATTATTAATAATTAATTAATATTAACTATTTATTTATTTATTTACTTATCGAATGATTATCTATTTATTTATTCAATTATTTATATGTTTATTAACACGAGTATATGAGATATATATTCATATTTAGTAGTGCATTTATATTGTATAATGAATTATTATTTTATGATTAGAATATTATTTATTTTTAGGCATTTATTATTTATCTATGCATTCATGAGTGTATTAATTTATTATTTATTTATTAATTATTTTCTTGATTATATCTTGATTTACGTGCTATATGTTTAGTTGTAGGTTTATTTAATAGTCTTCTTTATTAGGATGGACTCATGATGTGAGCATATACTATGAACATGCATCATATAGGGAGCAGTAGGTTTTAATATAGGTTACGAAATCCGAACTCGCCGTAGAAGTGTCGATGCACTTGGAGCTTGGACAATGGTCCATAAGACTCTCCTTTTGCTTGATAGTTGTTTGACTCTATGCGTGTCGTGTTTAACCATGTTTTAGACGTAGGACGACATCAGTGACATTTTATAGAATCTCTCAGATGTAGTGCCATTTAGCCGTATTTTCTATACATGTTGAGTTAAACATCAAGGTTGAGACCCCTTGTTGGTTTTCATAATATAAGATCGAGAAATTAAGTATTAAATCCTCTCCCAAATTTATATGTATGAATATAAGGGTTTACGGCTTTTATGACTAAGAGTATCTACAAGAAGTATAGATAGCAATAATACTCCTTAAAACTCTAAGGTAGTGCCGAGTATGAAGGTAATGAGTAACACAATATATTTCCAGAATTTGTAGCACTAACATAGCTGTTACTTTTGCCACTCGAGTATTGTGGCGGGTGTAGTATAGAGGATGCTAAGGCGTAAGTGTTGTATGTATGAATATGAATATTAATCGTTTATACGCCAACACTTGTTTAAGTATGTTTTCTTACAACCCAGTGTGAGGAAATTTTGAAATTTTTTAAGTTTTCGTAGATAATTGAATACTCATTTGCCAATTTGTACTAATTATTTTTCAGTCCATTAACACTCATTATTG
The DNA here is from genome assembly GCA_032619315.1 of Piper longum. NCBI lineage: Eukaryota > Viridiplantae > Streptophyta > Magnoliopsida > Piperales > Piperaceae > Piper > Piper longum. Next base: position 3,216 of record JAVDBV010008838.1, read on the forward strand.
ATGTTTTTTATATTATATATGTAGGTCTTGTAATCGTGAGTCAACTTTGGTGGGAGGACATATAAACGCTACATACAATTGAGCTCAGTGCAATTATTTTCTTTCTTACTTTTATTTATATTTGATGTATTTTGATGCATATTTAGTAATGTCTTCCATTCTTATAATGCCAAGTGGGTTGTTTTAATCTATTTAATCGATCGACTCTTACCGATCAGCAACTTCATATATGGCTTGTAACACCCCAATTTCAATTCACCTAAAAGCTGAATTAGAAATGTTACGATTGAATTGAGTTATGTCTAGATCTAGGCCGTTGCAGTGTATATGCGTAATATACATATGATTTTTATGAGTTAGCGAGGGTTTTACGCATATGTCTAGGTCATTGTATCGTTTAGTATTCGTTTGGGATTTTTAGAGTAGGGATTTCAGATCACCGAATTGTGCTTCTGTGGACCTAGCTTGATTAAGTCGTAGGTTTTCACCCGATTGAGTTAAGGGTCTGAGGCCCATTTAGTCTTTCTCCCTCAATTCTTACTTATAGAATCACTTTTAGGACTCGAGTCACTTTTAACTTTGGACTTTTCATGTGTGTGTGTGTGTGTGTGTGTATATATATATATATATATATATTGCATATACCTATAGGTGGGCCCCACTATGTCACGAGTTGTCGGATATAGATTATGCCACGTAGTAAGATTTGAGCCGTCCATATCAACTCTAATTTTCTCCCATTAATTTTTGAGAGATTTTTATTGATTTTCAGAGTTTTCCACACTTATCACAACCATCATTCTCGCCCCTAGCCACCGAACTGGCACCCCCATGACTACCTTGCGGCCGACTTTTTATCCGTATATCTCACGACCACCGGTGTCACCATAGTCACCATTAGCAACATAATTTTTATAGCTGATTTCGTCTGTCGCCACTGTTCGAGCCATTTTTGGCTTCAACAAGCCACCTCCGACCTATCTGATCACCCATAAAGTTTTATCTTGTCGAGATCTCTATTTTGAGACTACCTACTATTACCGTCGTAGTTATGATCGCCACCGACAATGTCGCCACATTCGTCGCAATTCCGCACTTTTTTTTTGAAATGATGGACAACCAGGAACAATGATCGGTCCAACATGTCCGGGATGGTCAATGACAACCCCAAGTCCGACAATTGTACGCCCAAGTCGACAATGACGAGTTCAAGTCCAAACTTAGTCGAACTCCGAAAATGACAACCACAAGTCCGAATTTGAAAATGGTTGTTGCCCCTTATCCTTCTACAAGTTGGTCTTGAATATTGTACCTGCCCTTTTGACCTTCATACACTATTAATAAAGAGAATTTCAGATCCATACCCATAATTGTTGTGTTTCACAGCATAAAAAATACGTCTTTCAATGCTGAAAATAACTGCCCTCGTGAAAAACCAAAACAAGGAATCCTTAGAGATCCTGGACGCGGTGGAAGGGTTGTCCTCGGCGAAGCGGATGAAAACTTGTTTGACCATTATGATTGCTGTTATAACAAGTTTATATATATTACGTGAGAACAAATGTTTTGTTCATGTTTCTATGACATGACACTATTTATCTTATACGTGTTTTGCTCGTCCTTTTTTGTATTTTTAGCATGTTGTTTATGCGAATGACTAGCCTCTAACATACGTTTAGAATTGAATGAGAAAGTTATCAAAAGTAAATCGAGGCGCCATTCGTAGTAATAATAGCACTAGAATATTTCAAAATGTAGAATAATGCTAAATAACCCAAAAATAAATACGAAGCAAAATGAGTTAAAGTTGTTAACATCCACAGAAACAATTAGCAAAAAGAACCTGTGTGCACTGCCCTACCCTGCCCATACGTCTATGTGTTGGAGTTTTATTAGTTAGCTTGTTAGCTTGGGTACAGGTTTTGCAATGTTCAAGGTTTGCTTTCCACAGGCCGCCGTTGGCTTGCTGACGCTGTTGCGATTGTAGGTGGTCTGGTTGGCCGTCACCCTGGCCAGGTCCAAGACTTCCATAACGCCAGGGGCTGTGACGCTGTAAGGTTTCCTTGAAGCCAGGCTTTTAGGTATCTCCTTCCCCACCGTCCACCTCCAAGGTCTCGAACATTACTATTCTGCCAATGTAAAGCTCTTCAAGTCGTTCGATTCATGCCCCATCAACAATGACGACCAACAACCTGGGAGGGGACGTGGAAAATATTGTTGGCGACGGTGTTTGTCATGTCCGCATCTGGCAACACCTCCGACAACCAGCAATGGTGACTCCAACATCGTCGGGTTCATCATGTCCGGGTCAGGCAATGCCGCCTACGGCACCGCCATCAACGCCTTTGACAGCGCCACGAGAAATGCCACCGACAATGCCGCCGGTAATGCCATGAGAAATGGCATGGCCGTCAGTCAAGGACAAACCCAGGTCATATTTTGGGTTTTCGTTCGACGGGCATCCACCGGCTCGCCGTCCCTTTTGCAGTCCCAGGTGGCCATCACCCCCGGCAAAGTCCCCGCCTGCCATAGCTTCAAGGGCCGTGGCACTCTGGGGTTGCTCCCGTCCAGGTCCCCATCCCTAACATTGTGTCAACCTGCCCTTCAAGTCATTAGGTTCGTCCTCCACCGGGAGCTACGACCAACAACAAGGGGTCGTAAACAGAACAACTCCAACAAGTTTGTCAATGCTCCCGTCCAAGGTCTCCACACTACCCGAAACTCTTATTTGGTTCGTCCTCCACCAGCATCCACGACCAACAACTTGGGGGTGGTGGACAATACAATAGCAACTACAACAACTTTGAGGATGCTCCCATCCAAGGTCTCTAACACGACCAGCAATTCTTATTAGGTTCGTCCTCCACGGACAGCGACGACCAACAACTAGGGGTAGTGGACAATACAATGGTAACTCCTCCAATAACTTTGCTGGTGTTCTCGTTCAAGGTCTCCAACGTGACCGGCAACTCTTATTAGGTTCGTCCTCCACGAGCAGCGACGACGAACAACAAAGGGTGGTGGACAACTCAACCGGCAACTCCTTTAACAACTTTGTCGATGCTCCTGTCGAAGGTCTTCAACACGACCGGCAACTCTCATTAGGTTCGTCCTCCACTAAACCAACAATTAGGGGTAGTGGGCAACACGGCGGGAACTCCTCCAATAAATCTGCCAGGCATGGCCTCTCACAACACCTCCAACAACACTACCAAGGACACTTCCGACCACGCTGACGAGGCATCCAACGAGTCCGCCATGGGCAGGTCCAACATGGGCGAGGCCAACTTGTCCAGGTTGGGCTTTCCAAGTCCGAATCCGAAGATGTCGACCGCTGATTGCCTTTCTACAACTTTCTCTTGAATTTTTTTTGTAGTTGTCATGACCTTTGAACTATTCATCAAGAATATTTTGGATCCATACCCAGAATTATTGTATTTGACAGTCGAAAATATTCTTGTTTTACTGTGGAATATAGTTGCCCTCATGAAAGAGCAACATGAGCTATCAGGAGAGATCTTGGACGAGTTGAAAGAATTAAGGGGAGGTGAGCAATCTGCAGAGATTTTGGATGAGCTGAAAGGATTAAGAAGAATTCGGAGTACAAATTGCAGAAGCCTAGGTAAAAGATGAATTCATATTTTAAAATTTTTAATTTTTTTCTTTAAAAAAAATTATTATAATTACTAATTAAGTTGTCCCGGGCGGAGTGGATGATGGCGTTGATCGGCCGTTAGGATTGTTTAGATTAGTAGCTAGCACAAAAACTTTTGAATTGTCAATTGTCAAATGCCTCTTCTTTTTCTGTTTCTTATCTAGTCCAGCAATGAACGAGCCAAAAAGCATTATATATTTATTAAGAACAAACCAACACAGTAAAAAAACAAACTGTTTATAATTCTAAAATTTCTTTTTCATAAACTAGTAGAGTCAGATTTTTATTTGTTTATATGTTAAATCATGCATTACCTATCATACTATTGCAAGTTTAAATGTTGCTTCCTAGGTATATAACCTTTTGAAAAACACATATAGTGTATAATATGTAACAGGAAGACAAGGGCATGCTTGAGTAAAAAATAGCTTTACAATCTAATTTGTCATTAATCGATCCTTAGAATTATTGATTAGAAGTTCTAATAAACTCCAATGGGTAAAACCTGACTTTCCCCATCTATTACATGTTCTGATCCCTATTTTGTTGTAAAGAGACTAGGTAATACCTCAGAAAGCCTGTACAAAAGATTAAAAACAACACAAGGAGCCATGATTTCATTTCTTTCACTTAACAATTCAATATCATTCTCTCGCATAGAGTGTTGACGCTCAAATTCTATTCTACAATCTTATTTAATCAAAATGATCTCTTCTAGGTGGGACACATGATTTTTTTTTTGTACCATACAACACCGTAAATACAATTTGAACAAATTAAAGTGGCTGATTATGACGATGTTTAACTTGGTAACAAGTTCTTCTGACATGAACTAGGCTATTTTAAGTGAAAGGAGGAAGTAATCCACCTCCTGAATTGGACGGAGAAGCTTATCTAGTCGTCATCTTCACAGCAGATTTGTCTTTCTTTGCCAGGATGACTTCCACAAAGTTATGAATCCACTCAGATAGACTACTAAAATATGAATTGAAGATTTGATGAAACAGAATTGGGAATAAGAGAATGGGGAGGAGGAGAAAAGAGAAGGAAAAAAGATTGGGTGGAACAAAGATTGAATTCCAAATCAAAGTCTAACAAACAACCCTCAACTCACTCCCCCTTCATACATTTTCTTTCTTTTTTTTAGTATTTTCGAATTTCAAAAACTCAAACATCCGATAGTCAATTTTTTTGTTTTTTTCTTCCACTTTAACTAACAAAACTAACTACTATTAGAATATTGACAAAAAACAAGGATTTTTCTTCCAACTCTACCCATTCAATCCCTCAAACTGTAACAGGTATCAACAATTTGAACGTCAAACTAAAATATCAAATGCTTGAAGACACTGGCCAGATGTTTTGATTCAGGGCGTCTGTCCCCATCCCCTATGTCGAAGCATATGGTGAATAAACTGCATTTGTCGGCATACAGTATGCATAGCCCCTTATGCATAAATGCATGAAGACCGGGATTTTTTTTCGGCGACAAAGGAGTGAAACGAAGCAGTCAAGCAGGTGCAGGTAGTATAAATGGTCTAACCACGGCAATAACTGAAATCCAACTATTTTTCTTTTCCAGATGAGCATCAAACTTAATTTTTAGGTCTATGTCTGGAACATCTTCCAAAAATCCTGTATGAAAAATGCACTGCAATTTATCACATTGAGAATTAAGTCTAAAAGTTAATACATGATACAATACACATGGGATCGATCATCTTTGAGATGCTCCAAAAGAAATAAGAGCTTTGCCTGAGATGTCCCAACTCTCGACATAACTTGGATCTATCTTAGTCCTGACACTAAGTAGTTTAAACAGTAGAGATTAGTTTAACTACAACAATGGTTTATTTACTCTAAAAGGAACAGGAAATATGCTAATATGATTTTCCCTTCCAACTAAATTAACTATTACGGCTCCTAATAATTATTTCCCACCGGAAGAGATTTTTTTTTGCACTACATAATTGTGGATTGTACAACGCAAACTCCAATGGATATGCAAAAATTCCACACCAAGCTGCCATGAAAACGGAAGGTTTGGAACCCGTTTTGATCGAACACCAGAGAGAAGCTGCCTTAGGTTTGGCCCCGTGCAGAACGTCTGTCACTTCAGTGATACATCTATATCTCCTGGTCCAGACTCCAGACATTAAACGAGGCTACCTAGATCAGATGATTCTTCGTAGTAGAAAGGTGTTAGATCCGCATCCTTCTCTACCGGCTTCTGCTTGCTTGCAAGGCTTGGGCCAGCCTCCACCAACATCTTCACCACTTTCCTCATGGATGGCCTGTTAATAGGAAGGGGGCTGGTGCAGAGCAAGCCAATTTTCAACACCTTACATATCTCCTCTTTGTAGGAGATGTCAAGTCTAGTATCAATGACAGGGTCGACGCCTTTCTGCTCCAAGGTATAGCATACCCATTTCACCAAGTCTTTCTCCCCATACTCGGGGTCAACAGGGAGCCTCCCCGTTAGCAGCTCCAATATCACCACGCCGAAGCTGTATATATCACTCTTCTCATTGACTCGTAGTGTATATGCATACTCTGCAATCAAAAGAAATCAATGTATCAGCTAAGCAAAAAACATTTATACCAACCACAAGTAATAAGTTTTCATTATTGGATTTGAAACATCAATCTCAACCAGAAATAATTAACAGCACTCACCAGGAGCAATGTATCCACAAGAGCCAGCAATGGTGGACATAGACTTGGGTCTTTTACCGATGGCCTCCACCATTTTTGCAACGCCAAAATCAGCCACTCTAGCTCCATAGTCCGCATCTAACAGTATGTTATTGGACTTCACATCTCTGTGCACTATAGAAGGAACACAATCATGGTGGAGGTAGGAAAGCCCCTCGGCTGCATCCAATGCAATCCGGTACCTGGTCGGCCAATCCAACAATCCTCCCTTGGTGCCATGGAGCAGGTCCCCCAAGCTTCCATTTGACATATATTCATAAACCAGTAGCTTGCAGTCTCTAGTAGTGCAAGCACACCACAACTTGACAATGTTCTTATGCCGGATTTTCCCCAGCGTCTGGACCTCTGCCTCAAAACCATCATCAGAAACCTTATGCTCGGGTTCCTCCTGCCCTTCCTTGGACCATCCCCAGAGCTTCTTCACAGCAACAGTCTCACCATTGCTGAGAACAAACTTGTAAACCTTCCCAGACGCTCCTCTCCCGACCACATTGTCTTCATCGAGAGCTTCAATGATCTCGTCCTCATTGAACCCCAGCTTGTGGAACGAAGTCAAGCTCCACTTCATCTTGTCGCTGCCACTCTTTCGCTTCTTGAAGTTGTAATATCTCCACAAGAACAGCGCAAGGCCGAGAACAAGAATCAAGCCGGATGTAATATAAATCGACTTGAGCAACCAAGCAAGGCGTCGGACTTTGTAGCTATCCTGCCTACGAGCAGAGCAAAGACCCGGCAGCTCGCCGCAGAGGCCCGGATTGTTGAGGAAGCTTTTCTTGTAGTACTCACTGGCGTAGAGAGGAGGGAGCTTGCCGGAAAGACGATTGTTCGAGAGATTGAATATGTTGAGCTTCAAGTTCTGGAGTTCAGTAGGAACTTCCCCGTCGAGCTGGTTGTTTGAAAGATCCAGATAGTTTAGCACCGGCAATGATCCGATCCCCGGTGGGATCTCGCCGGAAAGCCGGTTCTCGGCGAGGTCCAAATTAGTGAGCTTTCTCCATGACTCAATGGTGGAAGGTATCTGGCTGGAGAGCTTGTTGCCGTGGAGGTCAAGCGTGGCAAGCTCCGGCAACTGGCCCAACGACGAAGGTATAGGGCCTGATAGCTGGTTCAACCCGGCGGAGAACTCCTCGAGCTTCTTCACTGATCCGATCTCCGGAGGGATTAGGCCGGTGAACTGGTTATCGTCTAGTAACAGGATCGACAAGTTCGACGCGCCGGCGATGGCCGGGGAGATCTCGCCGGAGAAGGAGTTGCCGGAGAGCTCCAGCAGCCAGACATGCGGCAGAGCCCAAACCCCCGCCGGGACGTCGCCGGAGAGACGGTTGTGGAGGAGCCGCACCCGCACCAAGCTCCGGCACTGCCCGA
>JAVDBV010008839.1:0-12676 GCA_032619315.1 Piper longum
CTCAAAATTTATCAATTCAATTTGGTATGATCTGTAGGCCTAATCAAGGTGTTACAATTTTGGTATCAAAGCCAATTCATGGTCAATTAAGATGGGAACCTATGCTGTGCGTTGCTCGCATCTTCAACTGAGTGGTCAGCATTCTACATCGATAAGTACATCCTTTTTCTTGATTTTCTCCTTATTATTGTTCATTTTTCGTTCTCTTTATTATTGTTGTTGTTGTTGTTGCCCTTTGTGTTCCATAGGTTGCTGATTGTTATTTTTCCTCACAGCCAACCTAATGGTTACAATGGTAGTGTTGTTGAGTATTGTTGATCAATGTTCATGTGGGTTGTCGCAGTATACTAGGGACAGTTTTGGCAAATTGCTCGCACAAGGATCTCAAGTAGAGAAGTGATGGTTCGGATGTAGAAGATGTCGAACGAGGAGACCACACCAGCTTCTTCTGAGTAGGATAGAGTTCCACCTCTCCCATCGCTGCAGTTTGAGATGCCACCAGTCAGGCAGTTTGCAATACTGGAGGAGTAGCCAACAAAGCACTTCTTGATCCTAGTTCTGCCAGATCCAGTAGTGGAATAGTTTGCCATGCCACCTATAGTTGAGCGCAGTACAATGATCAAGGTGAGGCAGCTAGGTCCAAACACTTTGAGCGTGGTGAGAGCTCAAGTTGCCACAAGCATGTCTCCCATCTTGCACCAAAATGGGATGTGGACTACTTCCTAAAAAATGAAGGTAGTCTCTTCATTGGAGGCATAGTCCAAAGGCCACACTTGTGTGGTTTGATGATACCGAGGTTGTGTTTGAGCATGTGGGATGCCCACTAGAGTTATGGGTTCTAGTTGTTGGTGGAGGGATCAGAGGACTCGAATGGCTTTGGTGGAGGTCTATTCTCTCTTCTTCCTTGGGGGTTGCCATACAGAGGAGATAGCCTGTGTGGAGTTCTACAAGGTCTTCTATAGTCAGTAACTTCTCTATGACTGTGATTGAGGAGAAGAAGATAGAGTCCATGGCTTTGGAGTAGAGAGACATAACAGTGGTAGAGTATCATGCTAGATTCCTTTCCTTAGAAAAGTTTGCACAGGAACCTTCCAGTCTGAGAGGTTGAGGGCAACGAAGTTCATGAGAGAACTTTGCTTGAACTTGCAGTCAGCTATGTCGATGTTCTATTGTGCCACACTTGAGGAGGCAGTAGTGAAAGCCCTAGAAGGTGAGGCTTCTTCGTATTCATCGTATTCATCACATGAGAAGATCTCAGGGGTAGTCTACTCAACTATAGACTAGGCTGAGGCGCAGGGGCAAAGGCCAAGATCAGCAAGGAGCATCATAGAGGCATTAGACTAATGATGTCGTGGCTATTCATGCAGTACAGGCTCAGTCATCACATCAGGCACCCAGGAAGCAGCTAATTAGTAGTAGGGTAGTAAGGACTACTGAGTGTTCCCCACCTACTAGAGGAAGCATCCTGGTAAGTTCAAGCCAGGTATCCGTGCGTGCTTCACTTGTGGCAAGCTGGCCTGCTAAGCAGCTGAGTGTCTGCACTAAGCTTTCCAGCAGCAATCATAACAGCAACAACAATACCAGGCTAGACCCGAGTAGTAGTATCAACATAGGCCTAACCAGCAATAGTAGTATGAGCAGAGGTAGCAGTGCCCCACAGCGGATGCAGGGGATATTACCAATTTCTACACAGTGTGCTCTCTTGCCCCCACCTCCACCTCAGCAACAGGGCAGATAACAACGCTAGGGAGATTAACAGCAGAGTGGCCATCACAGCCAAAGACAGAAAGTGGTTTTTTAATGGCTGGTCAAAGCATAGGCAGACTACCACCAGTGCAGGGTTAGGGGGATAGAGCCGACCAGCAGAGCAAAGTGTATCTGCAAACACTGATGAGGTTGTGCAGGACATGCACAGGTAAACTACTTTTGGGCTCAATTCCTATTGTTGTTTTACTCGAGTCTGGCAGCACACATACTTTCATAGCTTAGACTTTTGTCCCTGGGATTGGAGTAGGATTAGTGACTTAGGCTATGACTTGGTTGTGACTACTCCTATCAGAGTAGTCCTCACCACTAGAGAGTGAGTCCTCAGCACTAGAGAGTGTGTGAGGTGTTGTTGAGGTCATACAATGACACATCTTGTTTACTAATTTTACAGTACTACAGATTATGAGTTCGATGTAATCTTTGGGATGGACTTGATGTTGAGACACTGAACGCTAATTGATTGCAGGAAGAAAAGGTTTACCTTCACCTTAGATGAAAGGTGAAGATAGAATTCCAAGGCTGAGACCAAGACAGTGATTAGATGATCACCTCCTACAAGAGGACTTAGAGGCTGATAAGCAGAGGCTGCGAAGTGTTCCTTGCCAACGTGGTTTCCACAATAGAGCAGAGGATGCCAGAGTTGGTAGAGTTCTAATTGTTTGCAATTTTGCTAATGTGTTTCTGAATGAGGTGTCAAGTTTGCCTATAGCTACAGAGGCAGAGTTTTCCATTGTCCTAGTACTGGATAAAAGTTCAATTTCAAGAGCACCTCATCACATGGCCCCGTTTGAGATCAGGAAGCTCAAATAGCCATTGGTGAAGTTGTTGAACCAAGGGTACAAAGGTCGAGAATTTCACCTTGGGGTGCTCCTATCCTCTTCGTCAGGAAGAAAGACAGTAGTCTATAGTTGTGCACTGATTATAGAATACTCAACCAGGTGACTGTGAAGAATAGTTACCTCTTGCCCAGGATTGATGACTTGTTTGACCAGTTGGGTGGAGCGTCTATGCTTTTGAAGATTGATCTTCGGTCAGGTTATCATCAGGTCAGGATCAGAGAGGACGATGTATAGAAGACCGGCTTTAGGACAAGATACAGTCATTATGAGTTCCTTATCATCCCTTTCGGCTTGACAAACACCCCAGCAATGTTCATGGATCTCATGAACCAAGTATTCAGGCAATATCTATATCAATTTGTGGTTGTTCTCATTGATGACATTCTTATTTACTCGAGCACACCTACAAATAGCCTTACAAACTCTAGTAGAGCATCGACTATATGCCAAGCTATCCAAGTGCTAGTTTTGGCTATCTGAAGTAGTATTCCTTGGCCATGTGGTGCCTTCGACAGGCATATAAGTAGATCTGACCAAGGTTGAGGCAGTTCTCAGATAGGAGAGACTGAGATCGTCACCGGAGATTTAATCCTTCTTGGGTCTTGCACATTATTATTGATGATTCTTTCAGGATTTCTCCTCAATGGCAACCCCTCTCACACAGTTGACTAGAAGGGAGGAATGCTTCATATTACTGACACCTACACGTACAACTTTGAGACATTGAACAACTGGCTCACTTCAGTGCCCATCTTGAATCTTTCAAATAACCATTATGACTTCATGGTGTACAACAATGCTTTGGGTATCTAACTTAGATGTGTGTTGATGTAGAGGGCTAGAGTCATAGTGTATGCATCCTAGCAATTGAAAGTTCACAAGTAAAATTATCTGACACATGATTTAGAGTTGGTAGCATGTCTTTGCTCTCCAGATTTGTTCCTTCTAGCTCTATACTAATCACAATAGCTTGAATTATATCTTCACACAAAAGGAGCTCAATAGCATATAGAGGTGTTTGCTTAAGTTCCTAGCTGACTATGACATTAAGATTGCCTACCATCCGAGTAAGGCAAATATAGTGGCAAATGCCTTGAGTTGGAGGCCAGTGTCATGTAGAGCGAGATTAGCAGAAAGCTGGTGGAAGTGATGGTCAAATTAGAGATTAGCCTAATAGTGTTAGACTAAATTAGGTAGGCATATGATGAGGATGAGTACTCGAACAGTTGGAATGCACAGAGAACACACCCTGGTTTGACTAGAAATGCTGATGGGTTTGTGAGAATGAAAGGATGATTGTACGTGCCAGAGTCACCAACACAATCAGGTATCCGATAATAGATTCTTCAGGAGGTGCACTATTCTAGATTCATGGTCCACCCTTGATCTATGAAGATGTATCATGAAGTTTGTAGATTGTACTAGTGGCCTGGGATGAAGAAAGACATGCTTAAAGTGGTGCCAAGATGTTGTGTCTATCAGCAGATGATGGCAGAGCACATGAGACCTAAATGGATGCTTCAGCTGTTGCCACTTCCAGAGTGTAAGTGGCATTGTAGCACTTGTGATTTTGTCATGATTCTTTCGCCTACATGTCTTCAGATTGGTATGGTCTGGGTGATTGTAGATCGATTGATGAAATCAGTCCATTTCATTCTGATTAAGAAGTCTTGTCCCTTAGCTACCTTAGTTAGATTGTACAAAGATCAAATTATTACACAAGATAAGGTGTCAAGAGAGATTGTGTCCGAGCAAGATCAGAGCCTCATGTCTGTATTATGGACTTCGTTACTGAGAAAGTCGTGTATCAAGACCATGTTCAATATAGCATATCATTCACATACGAATGGGCAATTATAGAGGATGATTCAGAACCTTGAGGACTTACTCACCCCATTTATACTCAACTTGATAAAGTTTTCCTACAACAACAGTTATCAGGCGAGCATCGGTAGGCTCCATTTGAGGCGTTGTATGCTAGACCATACAGATCCCCCATGTATTGGCTTCAGGGTGGACAACCATTGCTAGTTGGTCAATAGATGTTATAAGATTCTCAAAGAGTTATTGAGACTATCTAACAGTGGTTGAGGGTAGCATAGGACAAACAACATTCATATGCAGATCAGAGGTACTGTGATGTCATCTTTCCTCCCAGAGATCCAGTTCTCTTGAAAGTCTCCCTGAACAAAGGAAAGGTGAGATTCAAAAATCTAGGAAAGCTGAGCCCGATATATGTTGGTCCATTTAAGGTGCTTGAGCAAGTAGGAGAGATGGCCTATAAACGTGCCCTTCCACCCAATTTGTTAGTTGTGCACTCTGTATTTTATGTTTCTATGCTGAGGAGGTATGCACTCGATCAGTTGCATCAGATCTCATACAAGGAGTTAGAGCTTCGTTCGACTTGTCAGATGAGGAGGACATCATGCAAATATTGGATCCCTGTTCGAAGGCCCTTCATCGGAAGGAGGTGCCCTTGGTGAAGGTTTTGTAGCCCATGCCTGGCATTGAGAAGGCAACTTGAGAGCTTGAGGATGAGATGAGGTAATGTTTCCCTGTCTTGTTCGCTTCAGTTGTTGCGTGAGGTAGCCTCTGTTCTTCTCTCTTGCCTTGCTTCTGTCTTTCGGCTTTGTTGTTGTTACTGCTGCTTTGTGCTTTAGGGTTGTTTCTCCTTAAGATAAATTCGGTGGATGAAATTTTCTTAAAGGGGGATGGTTGTAAACCCATTGGTCTGGTATTTTTATGACCTATTTTGTTTTTGGTTAGACTTGGTTTGCATGCAACCGGTCCAGTTTGATCGGGTTGGTGCAAAGTAGGCCCTTGTATGTTGTTGTGGACTTGGGCATTGGACATGTCCGTCGTTGAGTATTATCTGATAGACCACAATTGCGAAGTCGTGGCTTTGTTGTGGTTTTGGGTGTTTTAGTTAGAGTATTATCATCACATGCATCCTTGGCATACCCTCTAGTCCTAGTTGTGTTTATAACCCATCCCGCCCCTTTTTACTTCTTTTCCTTTCCTTTCCCTCCTCCCCTTCCTTCCCTTTTCTCTTATTTTCCCTCTTTTATCTTCTTTTCCCAATTTTCCCTTGCCATGGCCAAGTGTAAGGAGCAAGGGTACACTCGCCCTTTACACCTTGGCATGAGGTGTGCATGCACTGTCCGTGCAGCTCAAGGATGCCCCTCTTTTTCTCCTCTCTTCTTCCCCCTTCCATCTTGGCCGCCACCCTCCCCATCTTCTTCCCTCTTTCCCCTCTCTTTCCATCTTTTCTTCCTATCTTTCTCCCCCTTTTCTTCCACTTTCCTCCCCTTCTCCACCTCTTCCTCTTGGTGCACTTTCTTCCCTTTCCTTTGGTTGTTTTGCATGTTTACATGGTTGCATATAGATTCTTGTTGGATCATGTATTTCATATTTTTATTTTGATATATTTTTAATATGTTTTACATGTTACATCATAAAGATTTGATTTTTATATAAAGTTCATACATTTATTGATATTTGCATTGTGTTTTGTGAATTTGTTGATTGTGAGCGGTAAAACGCTACTTAAATCATCTAATTAAGGCTGTAACAATAAAAGATCTGAACTTTATAAATTTGAACCATGTCCAAGTCGCCTCAAACTACACGCCAAATACTAATTTATCAAATACGTAACTTAATAATAATTTATATGCCTTTGATTATAAAACGAATACACTATGTAATCTTAATTGAAGTGGCGATGAAATTAACTAATTTAATAATTGATAAAAGATTAATTAATGAAAATCATTATCTCCATAGTTGGGTTGGGTGATTAAGACATTTCAATTCATTCGGTAGGAGCCAACTGAATTCACCCAATTCGACAATTTTTAAGTTCCAGAACTCAATTCGCTTTGGTGATCTAACCGTTAAGTTACCAACTAATTTACTAACCATAATAAATTATTTTAATAATAATTCAGATATTGTGCTATTGTTTAGTGTGTTATGAGATCTCAAGCTTAGGTGTCCAGATCCCAGACACACTGACACCTTCTATATCTCAATTGTATGGGTTTTAGCCCAATTGTTGATCCTAATATACCTACATCAAACTTATGATTTCAACACATGGTTTATCAACCTTGTTCAGCTTGTTTTACAATATTAGAATTTACATACAAACGCAGTCAGTAGAGCAGATAAGTTGGCTGTTTATTCCTGTTGAACGTCATGCATCCTTGCTACATCTAGGAGTATTCATGCATTGTATGCATTCATCATACAGGGGCGTGTAGTTATTTGTATCACTAGGCCACTTAGAGTTGGGCTTCCTACGGTAGAACGAGGAGATTTTCTCAGGTCCGTTAGGAGTCTCTTCTGCTTGATTTTATGCTTAGCTCCTTTGATTTGATCTATATCACAAAACGTAATTAGTAGTATTTTACTAGATCCCACTATCTACGGGTCATTCAATTGATCTTCTGATTTGATAAATTTTGAGGATGAGATCCCCCGATGAGATTTCAAAAATTACAAGATTTAGCTCAAAGTCGAACTTTAGCACTACTTGAATTACCCATGCCCAGACCTTATACATGTATTATGTTTTTTTTTAGATTTTGACTTCCATGTGAGATAGTTGGGCCACATGATGTAACCGAGGGGCTAGCCAGTAATCACCTATGGTGCTCGGTTCATGATTATATATATGATGCTAGCTTACTACTTGCTAGCAGTGTATATATTTCAGTATTTGTACGCCTTCATTGAGTATACCAAACCTTACAATGCTAAAGTGATTATCAACTAGTCCTTATTAGTGATATTACCTGCATGTTACCGTGAGCTATTATATGGTTCATGTGTATGTTATCAATGATTATGAATATGATAGGCCTTGTTGGCAACTTGTTTATGATCAATGTATTGTGGAGAAGTTGTTTCATTTTAGTTCCTCATAGATGACTATCTTATCTGTTTATCAGTATTAAGATTTTCCTTTTTAGTTATTTAAGACTCTAAGTGATACTCATTCCTGACGTATTTTCTTATATTATATAGGTGAGCAGGCTTAGCGTTGGGCAGTTTAAATGGGTAGATCACAAGGATCCTGGCGGATGTTGGGTTGGCTATTTAGTGTTGTGGGCCTTTTTGGCAGTGTTTGCATTGTGCCTTTAGGGGACTTTTGTTATTTTTGGATATGTATGACACATTATGTAGATGTCTTGTGACTAAGGATTATCATATAATGATGTTGTGCTCGTGTGGCCTTGAGACTTGTGTTGTGAATCATACTAGCTTATGCTTTGTAATATGATATCATTGAAGTTGCTAGCTTTTATTTACCTATTTGTATTTCCTATGTTTTACAGATGAAATACTCTAGGGTACGCATGTCTAACTTATTTTGTGCAAGTTTCTCTAAGTTCTGGAGTCCTAAAACTGATGGTTAAATAATTCTTACACGCAAAATCATGCTACTTGTATAGGTACACCGAGTGAAAAAGGAACATGGGTTAAACGAGCTTCAGTGATTTGTAATTACAAGAGAAAGGTCAATGTGAAGACTAGGTAAGCCAACAACCTGATTAATGTGAAATTTATCTTAAATATAATGTGAATAATCTGGAAATGTAGCGTAATGCCTTGGAAATGCTTCTATGCCTGCCAAATGATATTATGGAATGTTATATGATTGTTTTGTGATTAAATGATAATTGTACAAGGTTTGTAAATTTTTCCATCGTCCTACTTATAGGGAAGATTTTATCGTATTTTCTCTAGAAACTTTATCTCCTTTGTAAATTTAACTCATCTAATATGTCCTATTTACATCAGCAAAGCTCTAGGTGTCTTAGATGCATTTTGGTATTGTATACACATTAGATTCTCTTCGGTTCCATCTTTTGACACCTTGAATGGTTAGGTCCTTTTATTGGTTCTCTATTTTAATGGTTATGAACTAGTATCCCGAAATTTATCAGTTTGATTTGGTTCACTTTGTGGGCCAAATCGGGATGTTACATCAGCTTTTCATCTTCATACTCCAGACTTTAGTTGCCGAGACCGAATGGTAACCGAAGTAAGCTCCAACTTGGCTTGTCACCAAGCCGAAGGTCTTCGGTTGCTAAATGTATGACCGAAGGTGAACCGAAGGTCGAACTACCCTTCTTCCTTTGCTGCACCTCATGCTTTAGTGGCCAAACTCCTAACTGAATGTCTGACTGAACGATTGACCAAACGTCTGACCAACACTTGTTGAACTCCGACCCACATATTCTAGACATTAAGAGTTCAACCAATTAATCAATCATTAATGGTTGATTTACCTGCTTAGACTTTTTTCTCACTTAGAGTCTTCATAAACTTGATTCCTTTGATGTTGTGTAGAGTCCAAAGATTATTTTTAGAGAGCTTTTAATGTTGTTTGATTAAAACAAGGTTCAACACATCTTTTGAAACCTTGCTTGATGAAGACAACTCCTATATTGTGAACTCTCTAAGTTGTTTGTGTCAGCCAGTGTCAATCCTCATGAAGTATTCCTTGAGCTTGTCATGTTGATCTTCAACGCTTCAAGTTTTCAAACTCATCCTTTGTAGTACATGCATCTTCATTGCTACAAACCTACACAAGAGACTAATCCAATAAACAATGCAAGATGGCATATTATGGATTGCATATGTCATCCATATTTATGTCATACAACCTATGACCAATTAGAGATTGATAATCGAACATGAGTTAACCATTCTCATTAATTGATCATTACAATTTTAAACTTATGAGATAACTAAACACTAAGTACTCATATCTCCCCTTATACATGAGCATTCTCCCTTCACACACGTACCCACTTACATATATGAAGTCTCCCCCTATATCGCCTCAATAAATAATTCATTAAAAATGAAGGGTTACATAACACATGTCTAGCTCTCAAATATATTCCGCTGTAATCATGCATCTATAATAATTTATTACCAATGAACATAAGATGATAATCATCAAAACATGGTTCTAACAAAATATATATGATTTATACTTTTTTAGCTATTGATATAATGAAAATAAAAGAAAAATAATATGTTCTAATGAGTTTTTTAACTTTACTGAAAGAGAACCGGGTATATCAATCACAACATCTATGAACCAGGAGCCATTTATAGAGTTTTGACTATGAAAGCTATAGAGTGAAGTCGATTCAAAACAATTTTAGAGTAAAAAAAGAGTTTTAAAACTATATCATCAAAACTTTCTAGTTAATGATCGAATAGTTGTGATAGAATGATTTTATAATCTCAGATAGATTATAAGCAATTGACTAAAAACTAAACTGGTTACTAATCTTTGTCCAGAAAAGTCAAAGAAACTAGAAAAAGAAAAGCATGGAAAGAAGAAGTAGATAACCTAAAACCATTCTCATGCTTCCTTAGTTTATTGTACAATATGACTTCTTCGTTCATATCACACAAAAAAACATTATTTTTATATAAATATTTGTTTTAAAATATTTTAATATATTAGGATTATGCTCCTCCCACTAATTTTGGTCAAGAGTATTACCCATCGATCGTAACGAATGCCCAAAAAATTAAGAAAATGGGCTTAAGTATTTGACCAATTCATGCTTGTATTTAATTTATTACGCTCTATGGCAAGCTTAACATCTGATCCATGGCATTATTCAATCTATTGGGATAGAGATTTTTTTTAAACATTAGGATAGAAAATTAATGAACAAGTTGACGTTTAGGCCTTTGACCCAATGGACGATTTTCACCGTTGAGAAAATTGAAAATTATTTGCAGGCTAATTCACACCCCCCCTAAAATTGATTAGAGGTGAGTTTTGACCTTAAAGAAAAGGCATGACATTAGAAAATTGAAAATTATTTACAAGCTAATCATTTTTTCCCTCAGTTTTGTTTAGAGATAAGTTTTGATCTTGTCACTGTGATTTCTTTTCAGAAGAAGCATATACATACACATATACATAATAATACAATGATACTTTCAAAAATCAAGGTTGCTTACAGGGGTACCCATATGTTGGGTGTTGGGTATTGCCTAAACCATACCTACCATTTAACCTAAACTTAAAATCAAACCAACAATTTATCATTTAACTTTTTTACATTAATACCAAATCTGAGTATTTATCATGAAAGTAAAATCAAACCTGACCATCTATAATAAATAGTTGAGGTTGAATGGTATCCATTTTTTAATTATTCAAAATATAATAACGGCACATATTCTAATAAGTGAAGCTAAAAAATTATTTAAAAATATAAACATTTGGTAATTTTTTAATAAATATTTAGGCCTACTAGGTTGGAATGAAATGGATATAGAATGTATGAAACTTTCTAGTTAGAATTGACAAAGAAATAGCTATGATGTAAATATGAAATGTAAAATCTTGTCACAAAAATTACTCTTTCTATTTATGATTTTGATAAGAAATTAATGGAAATAAAATTTCAAACGCTTGTGTGAAATCTTACACATAGTTTTAAATATCGTATTATACCACCCAGTTGAACTCAGTGTATTACATTTCACCTTTAAATCCCATACGGTTTAAGCTTTTATATCATTTTAAACTAAATCTAAGTTTTTTTAGTATGAAATTTTAACAAAATCCAGTTTTTAGTTAAAAATTTTCAGTATTATAAAATTTATTTAATAAAATATTGATTACAAAATATATTTTTAACATTTGATGAAAATTTTTAATTATAATTTTAAGATACGGTTCAACTAAATTCGACCCAGTTGAACTAGATATACTGAATACCACTTAAAAATTTGGTATGGTTACTGGTATAGCATTTAAAAGTATAGTCTTACTTGCATATTACAACAAAATACATGAAAACTAGTTAGCTTTTTAGTTATAGGTAAATGCTTTTGGAATAAATTATCATGTATAGATTATATAAATTTTTTATTTTTATGGGAACCAAACAATAGTTAAAAAATTAATAAGGTTTTTATCTTCATAATTAAAATTAGTAATTTAAGAATTGAGAGTTTCGGAGAGCAAACACCTGCCACTTCATTACCAAACTCAACTATTTATAAGTGGATAATATTTGTCGCCCTCAAACCCAAGTCTATTATTAATTATGTAAAATCTTATCATTAAGATTTGATTGGGTTGGGCACTTGATTTATGCATATCAATACGCAACCCTAATTGTTTAAGTCATATTCTTGTGCTAACTAAGTTCTTAAAGTATATTTGAGCTAAATTGCTTACATTATTGTACCAAACCTGCAAGCACCCTAAAGATTAAAAAGTAAAACGACAATAGTTGCAATATATTATATGTAATGTAGTAATATTTTACTTCAAACTTCTTACTTGTTCAAAAGGTGCAACTAGGCATTATTTTCACAAAACTGATACCAAAAATAGCAATTGAATAATGATATAGCACTTCAAGAAAAAGGTATACCACATGCAAGCTCATATTAGAATTAGAACAATATATATCTAGTAATTGAATATTCTTTTCATAATTTATTAATTAAAGTTTGATTAAGCTCTATTTGGCTCAATGTTTGACTCTAAACAGCTCGATTTAAAGCTCAACTCAAAGTCAAATGATAAGCCTTAAGTGGGTTGTGCCTCCTCAACTCGCTTGACTTATTAAATCAACATTTTTTTCTAAAAATAAAATTTGGACTACGTGTAAATTAGAATTTATTGTAGAAATTTAATATAAAGAGCACAATATGATAATCATTCAAATAAAGTAGGCATAATTATATCATTTTTATACTTAATTATGCTAATTTGAGATATCTTAATTTAAAATTCAATTAGCATAAATAATGTAAAATAATTGCATTATTAAATACAAATCAAGTCAGCTAAAGCTCGACTCGAACTCAAATCTAATAAATCAAAACCATTTAATTAAGTTAGCAATAATTCAAGGTAACTAGGAAAAAGACCATTTATGACCAATATGAAAATAATAAAAGCCATTAATGTGTTCACTTGCCAATTTATTATATATATACGTACATTTTCCCCAAACTTTTATATATATATATATATATATATATATATATATATATATATATAT
>JAVDBV010008842.1:0-10117 GCA_032619315.1 Piper longum
ACCATTGAAATCTTCTCCTGCTTTATATATATATATATATATATAAAGCAGGAGAAGATTTCAATGGTACATGCATCAATAACTTTGAGAACTTTTGTAATTTTTCAATCAAAACCAGCAAAATCTCATTGGTAGTTATGGGCAGGCATTCCCAATGTATAATCTTCCACTGCATTTGTAATTAGAGTAGCAATCAGGTGTATGTCTTACTGCCAATATGGTTGAAAGACTCATTCAATTATAAACAAATAATTATTTATTAAATACCTTTAATGACAGCTTTAAAATTTTAAAAATTAATAGGTATTATCCACGTGTCTACTTCTTCGTCGAGTCTTACGGTCAATATACGAATTGAAGGGAGTAGCCCATATCAATAACTTCACGTCACTAGTGCTTATTCAATATAAGCTATATAATTAAATCAAAATATTAAATGAAGTAAACTATAAAAGAAAAACGATGGAGTAATTAGTCTCTTACAATTAGCTAGTGATTAATAGATCATGTTTAATAAGTTAAACCATAATCAGAGCAAATAGTTAATGTAAAACCAATATTTTTAACAAATCAATCACCACCTTCACTCTGAATCCCAACCAAGTTTTTATAGAGATTGCTTCCAGAAGTCAATAGTTGCTACAAGATTGCTTGATCGAGTCCCAAAGCCTGAAAATTTTACCACCCTTCTCTCTCTTTCTCATCTCCATTGATCTCTTCTCCAATATCTAAACTTCTGATTTCATTTTCATGAAAGGGAAAAGAGCCAGTGCACACCAAGACTGTTTGATAAAATGTTGCATACTTGATGAGTCTTAGATAGAGATATGCAAGAAAGAATAGTAATTTCCAGTTCTCTTTCACACTTATCAGTCCTCATTTCCATGTAATACCTTGACAAAAGAAGTTCTACCCATGTTGCCAACTGTTCCTACGTTTTAAATTTTTACCAAAACAAAAGAATAAAGATAGGTCCATTTCTCTAAGGAGCATGGTTGTATGTCCAGAGACTGGTAAGGAATTTGACAATCCATTCCCCATAGTGATAAGTTGTCCCAATTTCTTTACTGCATGTCTGAATAGTCAGTTACCATTTAAGATCCAATATTTATACCAATTAAAATTTACTTCTTGTAACACATACTAATTAGCCAGTCTGAATTATTGGCTGTCTAGCTAATTTCTTTGATCATGATCTACGTTACTAGTAATGTTTGTACAGCTATGACTTGCCATTTTTGAATTTTTACCTCAGAATGAGTAGTAAATGGTATAAAAAAGAACAATCATCTGAAAAGGAATATGGTTTGCTCAAATTTAATAAAAATAGTATGGTTTGCTCCAATTACATAGGTAGAAATATTTTCTCATGCAGTGATTTAACTAGCTAAGATTTTCCTCGTGATGCTTTCTTTGGCGTGCATGTGGAGCTCGCTCTTATTACATAAGATCTAAGTAGTGATAGACATATGATCTATTTTCACATCAAGGGTAAATTCATACTAACTATATAAGGTTACATTTGGGCTGGCGTTGTGATTTTATTTAGGAGTCTGGCCCATAGTTCAGGAAGGCCCATCTTTCCATTTGGGCCAGCACAACCAAGGCCCAGATTCCTAGCCCAGTTGGGCGAAAGCTTTCTAAATTTTAAACAATATTTTAGAATAAGTATACTAATAAAGAGAGGCATAAATATAAGTTAAAAGTTATAAAATAAGAGTATTATATACATGAGCTACAATGTTTATATACTTTACATTAGCTACACTTTTTATATGGAACAACTTGTTGGGTCCTACTACTCAAAATTTACATAAATAAATGTAAAATAAATAATAAAGGTATTTATAAATTTTTAAATCACCCTTTTATTTTAATTATCAAAATAATTGTAATAAAAATTAATTTCAAAATATCAATAAACTAGAGTATTTTTAAAAAAAATCTAAAAATAGGTGATATTGATGTAAAATAGAGATAATATTTTATCAACCTCATTATGTGGGATTTATTAAAAAATGGTTTAAATTAAATATGTAGTTCATATATATAAGATGAATAATAATTTGTTGCAAGGCCTTGCATCTAATAAGGCTATAACAGCCAATCAGGTTCAACAAATCACCCAATCACTAGATACATCTTTTTCATGAATAAAATACCTTAAAGATGCAGACAGAGAAGCAAATTCATACCTCCACATTAGCATACACTTGATAGTTGTCATGGAGCTTTTGTGACAATGTGAATTGCATCCGCTAGATAATCTACATTTGTGTTATTTATGCCTGCCATGCTGCAAATATAATAGATGCATGTGTTACACAGACAAACAACTTAAGAATTACGTCAATCCAAAATGCATAGTAAAAATTCTGAAAAAGAGGGATAACAAATGAAAAAATTCACTGCAACACCAAGATCAATTGGCGGCATCAAATACTCACAAGAACTGTTCATGGAGTTTACCTGATACGACCATCATTTGTCATGTAAACGTGAAACTCATTTCTCAGCCGGAGCACTTGGTGAGGGGTCAAGCCACTATAGCAGAACATCTCAATCTTCTTGAAGGAAATGGACATGTGAAAGTAAGTAAAAATGAGCTGCGTAGAAGAGGACTTCTGCTTCAAAATATTCAGAATATCAGAACTACCTGATTGGTTATGTGTTCCCAGTTGATGGGAGACCCCATCTGTTTCAGCTTTTATCGCAGACACTTTCGGATATTCACTATACGATTTATCATCACCTTGACAAAAAACAAAAAAAACATATTAACTGAAATAGATTTTGTATGCCATAAAAGGAAATTTAGTAACTTTTGAAACTGCTTAGATACAAACTTGCAAGACTAAGCAATTTATAGTTAAAATAGGAGGGAAGAAAGTTTTACTTTCAATTCTTTCTCCCACGAAAAGCATTAAACATGGGCCATTCAGCACAGTAGAGACTAGTAATGCATCATAGACTGGTGGGTCACTGTAGAATGGTCTTGCAATATGTTGCAATTGGTTTTTAACAATATTGCCTAAAGAATACTGGATCAAAGTAAATAGGAGGACTTAAAACTTCCCATAGGCAATCATTAATCATATTTATTAACTAGCAGTCTCTAGTTTATAGTAAAAACTAAACCTCAAGCATCCCACACGCTGACCTTATGGACCCATATTGTTTGCAAATGACTGCCCACAACCAACAAGATGCCCATCCTCTATAAAAAGTCGAATTGCCCGAGAGTCCAAATTGAAATCACCAATAGCAAAACCTCGATAAGCCATGTCAAAGAAAGGAATATGTCTTTTTCTCTGCAGTAAAAACAAAGACAGAACGTGTCGAAGTGATGAAAAACATTAAGAAGCAGGAGAAACTTGTTTCGACCTTCAATTCGTAAGAAATTTGCTGCCACTGTCCCAGAGAAGGATCCACACCGGTTGGGGTTGTGAGCACAGGCATGGAATAGAAAGAAAGATCGATCAGGTGCCCCTGGCAAGGTATAAATTATTACCATCAATATAAATTGGCATTAATGTCAAGTTTATTGATCCGAAGTCAGTCAGGTACCACATGATTTTAGCTGAAATGAAGGATTGCTTAACAATTGAATTACTTAAATCACGCACCTGCACATCCTCTATCATTTCTGTGAAGGATAGTTTCTTAGTATTCTGATAACAGTATCGAAAAGTTCTGCATGGAACTTTAGCATCCGTCCAAATGTTATAGTTACTAGAGATAGTAGAAGACTATTAATACTGTTAGGAAGAAGAGAGTTTGACAAACACAAAATAAACTGAATATTCAAGAATTCTAATTACTTCGACCATGTAGGATTTGGCAAATATATTAATGGGTCTGGAAAAAATCGTTGGAACTCACAGAATAAGCGACAGGCTCTAGTGCCAGACAGTACTTGAACTCCAGCATACATTCTTTTCTTTACTATCATAGAGTTTCTCCATATGCTTGAAGTTCTCTTTGACATTATAACAAAATGCCAAAACCAATCTTTAACAGCAATTATTAGATGGCCCCGGAAAACTGTTCAAAATTTAAAACCAGCATTACCGAGTACTGAAATGTGCAAGCTCCAATGGTTTTTAACAAATTAGTTTTACTTAGAATATCAGTGTTTCTCAAAAATCGATAGCTAACTGAATTTTGCAAGATATAGCCATATAGGAACCATTAAGAACAACTCCAACCAATTTACACATTCATGGTCAAATATGAATCTTTGTAAATCATTTTTACATTAAGCATTCCAGAAGTAGTAACATGAATAAATTTGTTTTTTGTCACTCTTCTTTTGTAAAAAAAAAATGTAAGAAGAATTGAATCACATCAACTCCATCGAGGTGTTAATTTTTGATAGACAGGACACCAAAAATTTAATCAGATATGAACACAGCAACAATGATGCCTGATCATGTAAATGCTAACAATCGTAAACAGTGGAAGAATTCCTGATCATACTATAGTATATAGTTTCAGGCTGGCTCTTCCAAAAGGTCTAAATGGTATAAGATGGTAAGACCGATGTCAAATGATCATCCCGACAGTATGCATTCAAAAATAAATGATTCCCACACAAGCATTTGATCATATTACATGAATGGAACAAATGTCAAACACACGATCCAAGGAGAAATTGAGAAAATAGTAACCAATTTCACATAACCCCAGATAAGATCAGATGAATTCTTCAAAGGCAATCTAAACTGAGAAGAAAGCTTTGACCATTGCCGTAGTTAAAAACAAACTAAACCACGACAAGCAAATGACTAAGCTAGCAAACATGAAACATACATGAATTCACTTCCCGCAAACTTTCTTGCTGCTTCCTTGACACATTGGAGGACCGCAGGCTTCCCTTGCTCATCACGGTATGCACCATGCAAAAGTATTTGTAGAAAAGTCATCTAGTGATGAACCCATGATTGGTTTCCCCACTTCTTGTTAAGTAATTGACTCAGAACTTGAAAGCAGTAAAGAAGGAAATAAAAAAGTTATTGCGTACCACTCCAAGGGAGATCAATGAGGAAGGCCTCGGTGATGCCGAGAGTAGGGTCCTTTGAGAGACATCATCCCACCAGTCGTTGGAAGGAGAGAGGTAGGGAAAGAAGCTCCTCCTCGTCTCCACCCTTTCCATACTCATATGTGATATGAAGGTGCTAATTTGACGATGCTTTTCGCCAGTTCAAGAGGTGGGAAATCGGCGGGAAATTTGTAAGCGGAGAAAAGTTGTGCAAGTTGGTACGGCACAACCTTGCCACGGTAGCTCTCAACCTTTATTGTTACTTTAATGGCTCTTTGATGGTTTTTTTTTCATATTAAAAATGATTAATTATATTAATTAAGTAGTTTATATTAAAAAAATTAATCACGTGTGAAGGTGACTAAAAAAATTATTTTCTGCTAATAAATTTAATTTTGAAGTACTTAATAATTCAAGCCGTCAATGGGCAATATTGATAAAAAGTTTTCTTTAAGATAATCTATTGCCTGTCAAGAGATTTAGTCATGTTTTAAAAAAAAGAGCTTTAGTCAAGTTATTTACTATTTTAATAGGTGGTGCATGTGGAAGATATATATGACAAAAAAAAACCAACTGTAGCAACTTACAGATTTGTATATAAATTAATGAGCTAAGCTATTTCTTAGAGGTGGCTAACAAAAATGAAAAATTATCTATATATTTCTAATATCTAACCCTAATAAATACATTTTAGGATCTCACTATATATATATAGACACACACACTTACATACATACACACTTCATTTTTTCCCTTTTACAAGGTCATTAAGTGGATTGACTCAGTTAGAATGTCATAGAGTTAGGGTGATTAGGGGGGTTTGAACAATTGTTGTGAGAATTGGTTTGAATAGGTCTGATTAAGCTGGTTAAACTCGGTTCCATTAGAATTCAAGTAAAAAATATATATCTAAATTGAATCACAAGAATTGGTCTTTAAATTGTCTGATTTAAACTGAGTTTGACATATATATAAGTAATTCATGGATCACTATTTTTATTACATTTTGTATATTTTAATATTAAAATAGAAGAAAAATTAATTTTAATTTATAATCTTCTTATTACTTATGCCTATCTATAACATTTGGTACTCTAAAGTTTATAAAACATGCTTAATAATACTTTATTTCATAATTAAATATAATTTGAAAATTTTTTTACTTCAATATTATCTTTTATTTCGATTTTATTACCCTTAATAAACTATTTTTCATACTAACATATAAGCAATTTTATTAAATTTTTCAATTCAAAATAAGTCGTGGATCGGTCGTGAACCGATTTGGATTGGTTCGATTTAATTTTTTTAAAAATCTGATTCAATTATAGATTTCGATTTTTACAGCATAAAATTTTGAACCCATTCCCTTCCAACAGAGGTATACCCTTTATTGATCAGTCTTATTTTGAAATCTTAGTTGGTCAAAAAAGTTAAAATCAGATAAATAATCAAATTTAAAAAGAGGAATGCATTTTATGGGACGTGGGAAATAACAAAAAATAAAATTGGGTAGTGATTGCATATTTTTAAGATGCAGCAAAGCTCAATATTGACCTTTGACATAAAATTTGCCAAATTGCCATGCTAATGAAAAATCATTTTATTATTTATATACTTTCACAATTCGTTTTTATTTTCCTCATTACTTCACAATTTCTTGATCACCATGGTGGATAGCTGCCAACCTGTGTTCAAAGTAGGCGCACCCCAGGTCGAAGTCCGCTTCAAGAGAGACCACATCTTACATATAACCATAAACATACCGAGCACCTAATCAACTCCAGCCTACTTAAGATTAAAGCCAACAGAGCCTGACCAAACTACCATAGATAACCCAATATTAGAGAGTCACTGCCGTCTTTCTTCTCCTCCCGACGTTTGCAAATTACAAAACTCTGACTCTAATTTGAGCTCAAGTTAATGAATGTGAAGGGATATAAACAAGATGTTGATCTTAAAGGACAACCAGTTCTTGCAGCTCAGACTAGAAAATGGAAAGCCTGTGTCTTTCTAGTAGGTTATATAATCTGTTGCCTACTCATTTCTGTCAACGAATTTATAAAGTTTAGGAGAGAAGGTAGTTATCAAACTGCCCCTCATAAATTTTCATGTTTGGGTCATAATATGCAATATGTAGGTCTTAATGTTCTGCGAACCAGCATCATTTTAAACTCTTTATCAATAAAATCAACGGTAGCTAGCTATATCCCTTTTGAGCTAACTAATCATGACTTCATTCTCATTAGAAACTTCATTGAGATTGTTCTAATGCAGTATGGTACCGTCTCTTACCAATGAAAAATCAAAGAATTACGTTATGATGTGTTTAAATTTCTTTCCCTCCTGTTAAAACTAACAAACAATCAATTCATTTTTGGTGATGATAAACTTTAGCTTAATTTTATCATGCAACGCGAAAATCTATTAGGAAAGCTATATTTAATATATGAATAAAAATTAAAACATGGGTTTTGTTCTTATAAATAATATTTCCATATGATCATGCTGCTCCTCAGATTATGAATCATTTGAGAGGATGGCTTTCTATGGAGTGGCTGCCAATTTGGTGAACTACTTAACCACTTTAACTCCATGACACAATCTCGTCCGTCCGTAATGGCAGCAATTCGTCAGGATCAGTCTAGATGACTCCCTTCCTGGGAGGGGGCTACATTGCAGATTCATACCTGGGTCGGTTCTGGACGTTTACCATCTCATCTCTTATTTATGTATTGATAAGTAGACTCCAAAACACAATTCCCCACCTCTCAGCCCCAATAATATATATACATCATGAGGTCCTCAATAACCTTAGCTTGAATACGACGCTCCACTTAGTAATCTTCACGTTCAAAATATCAGAGAACTAAGTTGACCTGCACAGACCTCATGGAAGTTGGTGAGGCACTATATATGGCCATGAACGAGTTTTATAAAGACGGGCTCAGGTGGAGTGTCGGATTGCCCAGGAAACAGTTGTTTGGTTGGAGTGCTTCCTCTCATGCTTTTTCTGTTCCAACAGCAGATTAGGTGGCCGATAAGAATACTACCGAATATATACTCCCTTATGAGAAAGAGTATCGAATATACTAGCTTGCTAGTTGCTTTCCAATATAATCTGATGAACTATGGATAGTAGCATCTAGATAGTCGTTTTTTTCTTCGTGGGTACTGATCTTGTGTGGTCCTCGTGAGAATTAAAATGGATGAATCTCTACTCCCTTTCGATATAATAATTTCTTGTGTCCCAGCTCCCTCTCTATTGGCATTCTTTTACATGAGATTTATGATCTGATCTTGCGATAATCTCTATATTTCCATTAGGGAAAGAAATAAGTGGATGCTAATATTGCGGTTTGATTAACTCAATGTATATATACGCACTTTTCTGGCCTCCCATTTATCTATATGCTTGCAACTTTCACGAATTTTTCTGTCTGAAAGTTTCCAGACCTTTCATATGATCATGTCCATCCTCAGTAACAGCACCTTTTTTTCTGTAATGTTGCATATCTTCATAAACTTAAAAATATGTTCTACTTATACACTATGCATGACAGATCTTGCTACTTGCACTATTGCATGCATACATATACATTCAGAAAACCTAGAACGGAAAAGAGGCGTTTATAATTAAAATAAGGAAATGTTTGTTAACTTATTACAGCAAAATTTAAAATTAAACTTGATGATAAATCATATCATATGTGCAGTGCTACCACTTCACTGATTCTTCAATTCTCACCAGGGCATGGTGCTTTTGACCTTGGCCGTATCATTAAGTCTTTGAAGCCCAAATGTGTGAATGGCGTCTGCAGGAAGACCACACCTTCTCAAATTGCCTTCTTCTACACCTTCTTCTATGTCATTGCAGTGGGAGCCGGTGGTACCAAGCCCAACATCTCCACCATCGGCGCAGACCAATTTGATGATTTTGATCCCAAAGAGAAGAAACTCAAATTATCTTTCTTCAATTGGTGGGTGTTTAGTGCTTTTATAGGAGCTCTGTTTGCTACCATGGGGCTTGTGTACATTCAAGAAAACTTGGGCGGGGGCTTGAGCTATGGCATCCTTACTGTAGGCCCTTCTTCTTTCTCTCATTCTGTTCTACAAAGGCACACCACACTTCAGGCACAAGGCCATGAAGACCAAACAACCCTGCTAGAAATTTGTTTAGGGTGTGTGTTGCAGCTTTCAAGAACCTAAGGGCAGAGCTATCCTCTATGAGGTTGACCCAGGAGAGTATATTCTCACACGGAAGAGAAGGCTTCTCCACACACATGCTTTCAGGTTGGTTTTTTTCTATTCTTTTTAATGATTTTTATGGAGCCTGCTTGTTGACAAGAAAATACTATTATATTGAGAAAAACAAATTCAAAATACACAAACTCTCCATATCTTTTCCAAACAACCTCTCCACATTCAATTCTGAATTCTTACCATGTAGAAGCTTTGCTTCTTGTTTTTCTCTCTTATTTTTTCTTTTGTATAACACACAATGAGAGGGGGTATTTATACTAACTCAAGATCAATAAAAACCACAAAAACACACTTAACACATACCTAATATTGACTTATACATTCAACAAAAATCACACCTAACATAAACCTAACATTGACTTATAATTTAGCATGTGTAAAATAGTAGAAGCTTCTTTTAATTAAGCTTCATTGTTTTGAGTTTTATAAAACAAGTTTCTATTTCAACACTTCCCCTTAAACTTGTTTTATAATACCAAGTGCGTTTCTCAATCTGATAAAATCTTCTTTCTTCAATGGCTTAGTGAAGATGTCAGCAATTTGATCTTGAGACTTCACATATTCCAGTTTCACATCTTGTTTCGTAACGCATTCTCTTATGTAATGATATCGAGTATTGATGTGTTTACGCCGATCATGATACACTGGATTCTTGGCTAAAGCTATTGCTGACTTGTTGTCGACACGAATCTTTGTTGGTTCCATTTGTGACATGTTCAATTCCTTTAATAAATTTCGGAGCCAAATTGCATGACTAACACATGTTGTAGCAGCAACATATTCAGCTTCACATGTTGAGAGAGTGACAATAGG
>JAVDBV010008847.1:0-11113 GCA_032619315.1 Piper longum
GGAACTCAGCGAGATCCAGCAAGAAGGCAAACCTTGGATACAATGAAAGCTATCTTAAGCAAAGAAATATTTAATGAATCATGGCGGGTCTCATGGCTTCCTCGTACTTTTTTTGTCAGTAATGTACAATCAGTTAGCCCATATGCTTACCAAGTCCAATTAATATCAATCAGATATATTTTAGTTCTTGAAAACTTAAGTGAAAGCCTAATCTAAATATATCTCAAATCTGTTCTGCTTCAGGATTTCAGGACTTAACACACGATGCCAAAAAAAATTCTACCATTATGAGATCTTGGTCTCTAAGTCTTCAAGGCCTTCACAAAATGACCATTTTTAAGTTATTAACCACCTCATTTAATTTATTAACATCATCTTTTACTTACGTACATGACATCCTGCTGAAATGCTAAAAAAGCATACTTTCTATCAGTATTACAACATTATCAACCATCGTTCAAAAGAGCCCACTCGCTCTTTTCAACATCACTAAAGATTTTTTTCAACAAAAGAAAATTTTCATAACATTCATCTGATATATATCCATAAAAAATCAACAACTTACCATCATAGCCCTACATTTAATAACCTTCTCATCATTACTATCAGCAAACACTAAAATAATCAACAGAACACCGGTTCAAAACATATTTGTTGCTGAGTTGATAAACATTCACAAGAAGAGTGATAATCTGCTGTAAGACCTTACAGCTAATATTGCTGTAAGACCCAATCAGCTTTCACCAAATCACTTACTCATTAAACATACTTATGGCAGTTTTGTTATTTCAAGAATAAATTAGTACTTTAATTTATGCTTATCTAGTTATTTATTGGGTCTTACAGAAATAACATTTGTTGTAAGAACTTCCGGCAGATTATTTTTCTTCAAAATAATGCCATAAAGTACCTGAAATCCAGGAGAATATAAATGAGGGAAATTCATTGCCAACTCCAAGTCTCCTCGAATAAATGTCCAAAACACCAAAACTGGTCCACATATCCAACCTGAAAATATAGCAAGTAGAAAATATCTTTGTAAAACACATAAGATCTCTCATTCATTTGTCCACATGATAAAATGACTAATAAAAAGAAATGATTACCATTGTACCACATTAGCCCAAAGCTGTTAAGTCCACTACTTTTTCCTGACATTAAAAAAAAAAGTATAAGATCAACTTTTTGAGCCTTGACTCAGATTAAAAAAAAGGTGAAATGGCATTGACAGGTGAGCAAGATACCACATATTCGTTCATGGAAAAACAAGTAGAGATGAGAAGCTACTTTTCAACAAAATTAATACCTATCCGAGCTATAGTTGCAAGGTATATAGCAGTTGTGATATTGGCAATGATAACAACTGTATATCCATATGAGTCAAAGGACAGGTCGTGGGCTCCAGCAATAAATGCACCAAGAATGATCAACCCCACACTGATAAAGCCTTGGTTTTCACTAGTCAGATAGAATCAAACTCACTCTATTGACACTTGGTAGATTAGTATATCACTAACTTTGAACCATCAAATGGATAAATTACTACTTTAACAGATAACAAAAATCAAAAGTAAAACCTCCACCATGACGGCGGCTTGATAAAATAAAATTATCAGTTAAGTCATGCTTGTCTTGACGAAAAGATATTAAGTAAACATATGTGAAGCTAGCAAAAACTAGCAAACTGCCATCGCCATAGATCAGGACTAACGATGCGGAACTTAATTTTTATTAATCTTGAAAATTATGACCATTTGGAATGTATATAATGGAGAAAAGGGGTCAAAATCATGATTCAAAATATTTAATCACATAGAAAAAAAAATCCTTCAAAAAACTAAACATTTGGCTCATGCCAAAAAAATGGCTGAAAAGGCAACTTTTATAGTAAAACAAACAGTTGATTGCTAAAAATAAAAGCAAATACCTGCCAACAATTGAAGAAGTATATTTTTGACCCAACAAAAGATATTCTACAATCATTATGAAAACCACAGTTCCCTAAGCGTTGTGTACATAGGCACATTCACACCCCGCACAGATTCCATGGTAGTCAACTATTAAATGGATGATAAAATTAGGTCAGTAGCAGGCATCCATAGTACAAAAAGAGCACTCACCAGGAAAATAAATAAAAAAGATAGCTCACCATATAAAACAAATATGAGAAAGCAAGAGGTAAGGAGTGGATTAAGGTATCCAATGGCACAAGAGATGTTGGGAGATTATCAGGCGCATTCCAGGATTCGCCTACAGTAAAGCTAATCATCCTCCAACGTTTCATGGCAAACAGAAGCAAAAATGAGCATATCATCTGTTTTCAAAGAATGAAAAGAAATGAGGAAAAAAAATTTAAGTAGTCCAGGAAAAAATTTCAACTAAATGATAACTGAAAAAAAATTTTGAATTGTCAGATGGCTTTAGATGCGTATTAAATTTTTGTACAAACTATATTTTGATAAGAGCTATTAACAAAAAGGACATGCTAATGCAGTACCTAATGTATTGCTAAGTAATATCAAAACTTGCCTGAAACAGAGTAATAACATTTGCACACGGAAAACCATAAGAGGAAAGGGCAGCTTTGTTGAAAATGACAAGGAGAACTGCAAACGAAAATCAATCAAGGAAATGGGTTACAGATCTAAAGACCTTAACATAAAAGAGAAGATACAAATTAGAAGTTTGTCCGAGCAAGGGCACATATACTATGCATAAAAACGTCCAAATCACAAAACTACTGGAGAATATGTATTTGTCACTTCAAAATCAGAACATTAACAGCACAACATCAGCCAAGTTTTTCATTCATATGACGAGCATCAGAGCAAGCTAAAGAAGGGAGAAAGTTAAAACATGACTTTGAAAAGATATACATACAAGTAACATAGTTTCCACATAAGCAACATTTATGCCAAAAAGAAACTCCAAAGTTCAGACAACAGTCACACCACTAATTCACTATTTGTCATTGTTTCCATCATCTAAGTGAGCTGTCCTTTTATTACTATTTCAAAAGTAGGTGACCCGAACTAGTGGGTATCACTTAACTTCTGATATGAGTGAAAAAAAATAAAGAAGTTATAATAAAATCCTTCTTAACTCCCTTCTCTCCGTATCTATCTCTTACTCCAAAAATAGGGTAGATGAAAGCATCAACTTATAATTTTATAGCAACTTAAACAATAAATAATAGATCATTTAGATGTGATTCAACAAAGTGCAATAGCAGACACATATCCTTTTTGCGGCCAACATAGACAGATCATCAATTTCAAGCAAAGGCATACAAGACATTTTTTTATCAAATCCAATATTCATAAATTAGCAGTCAATGTATCAAAGTTTAACATACACCGTGACAGCCAACGGGGGAAGAACCTAATTGAAGGCATATGAGCTAACTCTACATATGTAATCCACCTTCAATGATTTTCTACAATTTTATCTCCCAAGAAACACTTCAAAGTTAACTTATTATTGAATAAAAAAAAAATTCATCCTCCTTAATCAAGATACCACCAAAAATGGTAAGTACCTAATTACTGTCATATGAGTTCCCTCTGAACATTGATCATACCTTTGAATGACTTTCCATAATTTTATCCCATGAACTTCAAATTTACGAATAATTCAATCAATCAAATTACTCTTGTATGATCTCAAATCAAGCCCTTAATCACCAACATCTGTCGCATCTTCCTTTTCAATCTCAAATCATCCAACAAAACCCAACCATCTGAAACTATTCAATTTTATACAACATGACAGACAAATCCTTTTACACCTCCGCCCCAAATTCAACCACAGAGGCACCTACGATTCTTCAAAATACCATCAATTAAGCACAAAAAGGATCAATCGCACCACCAATGATCCACGTAACCCCACAAGCAGATCAGATTCTTCAAAGTACCATTAAAGTTGACATATTTAAGGACAAAAAGGACCAATCGCACCACATATTATCCATGTAACTCCACCAGCAGTTTAAAAAATCTTCACAAAACAACACAAAAAAAGTCACATTTAAGATGATCAATCGCACCACAAATAATCCATGCAACTCTACAAGAAGCTAAAATTCTTCAACATACCATTAAAACAAACACATCTAAGCACAAAAACGATCAATCGCACCACAGATGATCTATAAATATCCACCCGCAATTACGACTTTCCAGAATACCACTAAAAAAGTCACATTTAAGCTCAGGGAAGGATCAATCGCACCACAAACAATCCATGAAACTCTACGAGCAGCTAAAATTATTCAACATACCATTAAAAAACACATTTAATCACATAAAGGGTCAATCGCACCGCAGATGATCCCCATAAATCCACCGGCAGTTCGGATTATTCAGAATACCACTAGAGTTGACATATTTAAGCTCAAAAACGGATCAATCGCGCCACAAAACTTTCCATGAAACTCCACACGCAGTCAAAATTCTTCAAAACACCAGTGAAAGAAAACAAATTTAAGCACAGAAAATGGCCAAATCGCACCACAAATGATCCATGCAAATGCGAGAAATGGGGGGAGATACAGACCGGCACAGGCCATGTAGGAGAGGGCGGCACATGCGCCGCGCTTGGTCATCCCAGAGCCCTTCAAGAGGCTTGGAGGGGCCGGTGACGGGTAGGACAAGACTCCTTGCGGCAGCCATGGTAGCCACCGCCGTCGTCGTCGCCGCCGCCGACGACCTTGAGCGGCGGTGGTGGGGAAAGGTAAAATATAATGTGACCGACGCTGACCCGGCCGGCAGCTGTCCGTCTGTTGCAGGAATTCGGACGTGACACGGACAGTCTTCTCGGTAATCGGCAAGCACTCGTTATTATGAGCTTTTTATTTTTTATTTTATTTTATTGATATTAACATACGGTGGTAAACGGGGAAAAAAGAAGGCTAATTACTAAAAGAAAATTATAAAAAATACTTTGTTTAAAATTTAAAAAACTTAAGTTTCACGGCGTATGCAGCTAGATCCTACCGTCCTCGTCCAATCTAACCACCATTAGTCGCTTAACAGCGATAGAGTTAAATTTTCTTTTCTTTAAAACAAATAATCATCAAGAGCAACCACATCCATCCAGCTACCCCAAGTTACATCGCTTGTGCCCATTAATACCTCCTGTGCTTTTTCTTTTAAAATGAATTGCAATATTTGTAGTTGATGCCGCCTGAGGCGCAAGTGGTTGACTAATTTATCGTTTTATTGATCATTTTAAATTAAATTGAAATAAAATGACTAAATAATTTATTAAATATTTAAAAAATTAGTAAAAGAAAATGATAAATTTAATTACATAACTTAACTTGAAATGGTAATGGCAGAAGCCTATGCCGCTACTGTTTTTGTCGATTGACCTTTTTATTTATTTTTGAAAATAAAAATTTAATGAAATTGATCAATATAAATAAAAAATATTATTATTATATTTAATTGAAATTTTATAGTATTATATTGTTTTAATCGTTGGTTTAACATAAATATACGGTGTAAATGAGACTAAATTTATGATTTTAACAAGGATTTTGTATTGGCAAAGACTCGTTAATTTAAATTAAAATTTATTGACGGCTAACTATTTAACATCAATTAAAATGATTAAAACTCAATAACAATAGACGACTAAAAAAGTGATAAAGAGTGTGATAATAATTAATGGTCAAAGATTTGGTAAATGATAATATTAAATATTTTCGACGACACTACTCGCCACCCTAATGCTGCCTCGGCGAGCGGCATCTATTAATGGCCATGAGTGGCAATATTTTGCTCAGAGGGGCCAAATCCAATAGCCCAAGGCCAAATCTCGCTAGCTGCGGCTGCCTTCGGTAGAGCTAAGCCGGCGACAGCAAGCTAAGTTATCTAAAAGAATAAATTTTAAGGACAAGAAATTGAATTTTGTGAAAATTTTAAATTAAAAAACAGGGTATTAAAATAGAATACCAGGTTTGAAGAGGATATACACTATACAGTAGTATACTGGTAAGACCAACGATACATATGATATTTAAAATTGTAGACTCAATCACAGGCACCACTTCAATGCATGTAATTTATACGTATTTGAATGTGCATACATGCAAAGGCAAAAAACTAGAAATCTCTAGTAACTAATTGTGAAGACCAAAAAAGTTTTAGAACATGGCAATTAATTCAGAGTTTTCTCGAGCAGGGTGCTTGTTGGTACATGGAACTTTGCAGGCAAATCTCTTGTGGGGAGGGAGCTTGGCAATGGTTGTGAATGACTGACTCAATCTCAAAGAAGCTGCTGATATTTATGGTCTTTATGTACACCATTATCCGTCTATAACCAAAAATCTCATCGTTCTTAGCTTTATGATTATAAAAACTTATATGCAACCATCATCTTATAATATAAATCTTTTATTTCGATTACACGAAGTATATGTTTTTACAAGTTAAATTCTATGGGTCATTGTAGGTTTTCCAAGAGATAGTCCCATTGAAAACAAGCAATGTTCTGGGAACTGAAAACCTAACACTAGGAGACGGATGGAACACCATCATTGGCAAGACCTTGAACAACATGAATGAATGTTCTTCACTTGATGGATCTACCACCGTATGGGCACTTTCCAATTTGATCTACTATCACCAGCAAAATGCCAGAGACCATGTTGCCAACAATGGCTAAATGGTTGTTATACTTTACATGCAAGCCAGAAAATGGTGGGGGTTTTTATCAGCATTTGGATCAAGGAGGAGATTCTGAAGAGGTACCATAAATCAAGTGTGAAAGTTTGCTCTGTCGGGAGTGGCATAATGGGTTATTTGGGCAACAAGCGCTCTGTGGCTGTGAGCTAGTGTATTGAAGGAACCAGCTTCTGCTTTGTCGCCGCCAACCTCGCCTCCGGCAAGGACAGTGACTGAGGATAGGACGAGCCACCAGGTCTCCCAGATTTTCTGGCAAACGGTTTTGGCTCGGCCTATTTCAATCTTATGACAACATTAATCCTCTTCCTCGAACCATTCTTGGTTACGAGTAAGCAGTCAATTCTACACATTTTTTGTCCCACGACGGTTTGCAAGGTCTCATCTATATTAATAACCGGTAAAAAAACTGAAACATTGTTGCAAAAAAAAGACTCAACAACGATATTTTTTATAATTGCTTGAGAAAATTTCACACAACTTTCTCTTAAAAGGTACCTCTATACTAATAAACTCGTCTCGCTTCCGTTTCAGACTCTTTAATATTGTAGGGACAGCTTTATATGGATTGTATCGCAAGTTGTTAATAGCTTCCAGCCCATGATCATCATATAGTCTTTCGATACATCTCAAGTTTAAATCTGTAAGAAAAAAGATGAAAAATAGGTATCAAAAACAATGAAGAGATTACCACCTTTGATCTCTTAAGTTATGAAAAAAAAGGCACAAACCACTAAAATAATCTTTAAGAGGGATTGGAAAAATATTTTCGCCGGAATCTGGCAAGTCTTCGTATAGATTTTCCATCGCCTGAATAGTAGTCTTCACTACCTGAGATAACATATCCAACTCGTACCTAAAGTTATAAAAGCAAGCATGGTGAGAATCAATACCATAAAGAAACCAACCGGAAGAGCATATCCATGTAAGACATAGGAAGAAAAATCAAATACATTATAAATGAACATAGTACACAATTGAGAACTCAAAGAGAAGCACCAACATGAGAGTCTACTATTTGCTTCATTTCAAACAATCATTTTATTTCAGCCTCACTCTTCTTATAATTTCCCAACAAAAAACTAGCCTCAAACTATCATACTGTGACACTGTTGCTTGTCTCCAATAATAATAAGAAAATAAAAAAAAAAACAAAACAAAACTTCCCCCGTTAGCAAATAATTAAAGTCATACTATCATTGAGGGAGATTAACCAGCCCACTCAAGCATTGCTTCAGTAAACTGCAGCCACTCTCTCACTGCCTTATGCTGGCTCAAGGAAGGAGCACAGTTTGTTCAGAACCTTTAACAAGATTTTGCTTTAGTTCATGTAGTAATACCTGATTTTTTTTTACAAATTGTATTAGTCTGATCTGAAAATACAGGACAGTATGGACAAAAGATCATCTTGAGGTAAACATAAATAGGTTCCAAAGGCCTTAAGGTCTAATAACTAGAAGAGCACGAAAATGTTAATGGAACCATTTCAAATTCAAAATCATCTCAATTTTCAGCTGATGTTGTAATGAATTTTTTACCATATTAGGTGCTAATGGCAAAGTAGTTAAAAACGCATTAGCCCAAGATGAGATAACAACAAAAAATCCACCAAAATAGTTAAATTTAGCGATCAAACAAACCTCTCATCTTCACATTTCAGCATATGCTCCTCGTACTGGTTTTTATGCCTGTGCTTGAAGAGGTCACTGCCACAAGGAGGCACTGACACCCACTTATCATTCAGCACAGATGCATCATCCTCTGATGCACAAGTGGCTGGAGGCAATAAAAGCTACAAAGAAGATTGTCCACATTTACATCCAATTTATTCAAATCACACATAAGAGAAAACAAAAATTAAAATATCAACAAAAAAATTGAAATACAAAACTTACATTTTCTGGTAGTCGGTAGTAACTAGGTGAACAACGTTCGCAACCAGAAAAATCAATATGAAAAATGGATTCGTTTAAATATTTCACTCCGTCAGAACTGTTATGGCCAGAAGAGTCTCCAGAAGCACCCACACAATCACCATCCGTCCTATTCATTTTTCTAAAACCACCATCTCCTTTTTCGTCACTTGGAACCTTCTCTAGATCTGTTTTCCTATCCACACATTTAACCAAGTCTCCACGGTTCACTACACGATAACGGCAATGTTCTACAAGTACAATTTCAAATATACATTATTATATGTAATGGGTAAACATAATAGTGAAAAGTGAACATAACTTAACAATGAAAGGGTATAAATATTTGTCAAACCAGCTGGTGGAAATCACAATTAGAATGGTTTCCAGATAAAAAAATCGTCAAATACATATAGTAAATATTGTACCACATCACAAGGCTTCACCAAACCAAACTCACTTCTTGTTATAACTTTTGGAAAAAAATCATGTTTCTTTTAATTTTATTAAAATGAAATACATTTTTCCACGAAGTTAGGAAACTAGAATGGGCAGCATGACCAACATGTAAAAAGTGCAACATCAATATGGTGGATAATATAAAACTATTTCCAAAGGCTAGGCATTTATGATTTCAAATGATGGAGAAAAGAATGCACAAGCCGTGATACTTCTCAAAATAGTTCCGTCATCCTTGCCATGGCATGACTTGTGAGTCCTAGAATCAATATCAATGCCGATTTTCAAATCCTTCTTCACCGATGAACTACTTTGGAGGGACAGGTCAATCTTGTGTTCCATGGGAAGGAAATCATTCATTCTCATAATTAGGTCCATGCGTCCTTCAAACAATTTTTCCACGAACCATTTGACATCATCTATGCCAATGCTGCAGAAGAAGGGACATCAAAGTTTTAAAAAGCTAAACTACACAAAAGCCAATTAGGTAGGGCAATTTTCTACCTTTCCATTGAACTTTAGAAGTTTCAGAACCTCAAATCTAACAAAGATAACGTCTTAAAGATTGTAACCCTACCAAGCAGGATTAAAACAAAGAGAGATAACCTGGGCAATTGTAAGCCTTTTCTATCGAGTTTTGGTCATTCAAAAATTTTCCAAAGCACTTAAGAGAAGTTAAGATTTATATTTGCAAAAACTGTAACACCATCAAGATGGATTTTAAATATAAAATTGTATTGGCAAAGATCTCACTTCACACAGATTGATAACCTTTTAACCATCGCAACACCAAATTGCAGGATTTTATAGATTGAACTAAACAAAAACATAAGTTCTCAACCTAAGTTCAATTCAAACATTCAATAGAAGATTAACGACCTTTGATTGCAATACTGAAAAGCAGAATTTTACAGATTGAACTAAACAAAAACCTAAGCGTCTTAATCCAAGGTCAATACAAACAAAGATAAACAACCTTTTCTAACAACTGCAACACCAACAAGCAGGATTTCATGGATCGAACTACAAACACCAACGTAATTTCCTCAATCTAACTTCAATTCATACAAATATAAATAAATAACCAAGAAGCAAGATTCAACAACACCGAAAAAAAAAATATAACTTTTAATCACCCAACTTCAATTCATACACAAAGATGAATGCCCATAACCTATTTAACAAAAAGGGTTCTAAAGATAGAGCCAAAACAGGATTCTAATCTCCAAAAAATAAAAAAAAAAACAGAGATTCAACCCACCATGAACGATTATTACCTCTTGAGTTTGTAACTCCGCAAGATGTTCAGGAACCGCATGAACTTCATCCCATCGTCCCGAAGCACGGAGTGGACTTCATGCACGAAGTCTTTAGCGTCAGAACGCCGCGTCCGCATTTCGCCTCCCTTCTTCCGCGACCGCTTCAACCTGTACACAATCAACCCACGTCGGAGACAGCAGCAAAGCGCAAGAACACAATCCACACAAAACTGAGAAGGGCAACCTCACCGGTCTTTGGGGGAGGAGAGGCAAGGTTTCTTCGGCTGCGACTGCGGCGACGGCGGCGGCGGCGGCGGCGGAGGAGGGTCGGGGCTCTCCATTGTTGTCGTCGGGGAGAAAGGGTGTAGGAAGAGAGAAATATTATAAGCCCATATTAATAGGTTACTATATAAAACACATAACCATAAAATATATATTAAAATAGAATAATTGACTTTTAATAAAAAAAATATGAGACATTTAAGAGTTTTCTTATTTGGAAATGGAAAATATTTTTAATAGAGAACCGATTTCCTACACCTCTGGCCGGAATCGGTTCTTTGCATCTAGGCTTTCTAGGCCGTCCGATTATAATGACGGTCCATATTAATCAGTTTTAAAAAAATTAAAATTAAAATTCAATATGGGTCGTTCAATTACAAGGATAGTCCATATTATCGAGGGCGAGGGGGTAGCGCCGCCCCTTTGCTAGTCCACCCCCACCCCTAGCCGCCCAGCCGCTACCTTGCCTCGCCCCCGCCTGCCCCGCCCTAACCCCTCCCCGCCCCTCGCC
>JAVDBV010008848.1:0-11116 GCA_032619315.1 Piper longum
AGTGCGAAGAAATAGTGATTTAGAAAAAAAGTTAAATTTATGTAGAGTAGTGTCAATTTTGCTTTGGGGTATCACTTAATTGACTCTACCTATGTACTTAACTGAGTGCCATGTTGGTAAGTTTCTTTTTCATGTAAAATGAGTAAAATATAAGATGAAAAGTCTCTTCCTTATAATTTGAGACCCTAGGGGTTGCATTCTTAAGTTCACAATCTTTCTAGTATTTTTGGCAAGTTGTGTCTTTAGTATCTTTACTAAATATAATAAACACTCTAAGGGGATGTGTTTATAGTGAACAAGTTTATAGAAGAATGAGATATGAATTTTTTTTAAAGAACAATTATCCACGATTAGATAATGTTAAGTTGGATCTTAATTTTTTTTAGATTGGAAATTTTAATACTTGCAATTCTCCAATTCAACCTCTTTTATTTTGCAAATTGAAATCATTAAAAATTGCATCCTAGTGAGAACAAAATGAATGTTTCGATTCCTAAAGAACTTTACGTCGTAATATGTGTATCCTTACTTATTGACGTTATTTTGACTTTGAGATGAAAGTTTTTATGCTTTGTATGGAAACTTGAATGGTTAATCTCAAAAGAATGATGAACCAAATACAATTTATGTCGAATTGTCAAGTCATGCTAGTATAAGTAAAAAATGTAATAAAAAAGATACAGAGTCAGTGAGGATCAATAAAGTTTGAACTTTAGTTGATTTCTCGACGATGAATAGATAATAGAGGGTATCAACTATGAGAAAATTTGTTTTCCACTTGTTTGAGCTACCTTTGTTTGCCCGATATTATCAATTGAAACTCATTTTGATATGGAATTGCATTTAAATGAACGTTAATCCGCCTACTTTGCATGGTCAGTTGTTAATAAATATGAAACCTGATAGGTTGGTTGTACCAGACAAAGTGTAAGACCCATGACTCGAGATAGGGTTTTATAGTCACCAACCGGTCAGTTTGACCATTTATCTAGATCGGTTCAACTTTCAAAACACGTGCATGGGGCCGATGGCTATCGTGTGTACGTGTTATGAGGGTATATGTATACTTTAGTATATGATGTATCGTTAGATATACAATAACAGAATGGTTATCAATATATACGAGAGTATGCTATGATTATTTTATTTTGATCAGTTTATTGTAGGAATTAGATTTAGGCTATTGATTTTATTAGGATGCGTTGGTTGGGATTTTTAGTTGGGTTAGTAGTTTTTAGAACATGTCATTTGATGGATGTTGGCCTTATTTCATTCCCATTCTTTTAT
This sequence comes from Piper longum, assembly GCA_032619315.1. Lineage (NCBI taxonomy): Eukaryota > Viridiplantae > Streptophyta > Magnoliopsida > Piperales > Piperaceae > Piper > Piper longum. The sequence continues at coordinate 1,288 of JAVDBV010008848.1, forward strand.
TTTTGACTTGCATCTATGACGTGCTTGACTCACATCCATGAAATGTTTGACTCACCTTGACATCCCTTAAACAACTTTTAGGAGTTTTTAGAATTCACTTTACATTTAATTAGTCTTATCGAGTCGAGTGTAAAAAAAAAGCACGTATTTACCTGAAAGCCCGACTCTCTTCTTCATGATAATGTAATAATTTTCATGATATGAATGAATTATATTTATTGAATTGCCACTCAATTGATATCTCCTATGTTTAGATGAGTTATAAATTTATCTAATCATTAAATTATTTATGGTATTCGTGATAATTAGTTGTGGAATAATTTATTATAAGTTGAACGGTAAAGACTCATTCATTTCATTTATGTGTTGTTTACTTATTTGTTAAATTACTTGCTCCCATGTGATTAATTCAAATTATCGTATTGAACATGATTGTAACATGGTCTTGTTTTATTTCCCACTTTCTCACACATGTATAGATTCACATCGCAACTAATTAGATTATGGATATGGAAAGTCGTGTTGTTGTCATCATATAATAGTAATGATAATCTCATTAAACATTTACTTCATTTTCCTTGCTTCGTGTAATTTTGTTTACCATATTCTTTATCGATGTAGTTGTTGTATCATCACCATATCTAATTGATAATTTTGTGTATCATGTTTTGTTTTGAGTTATCATCGTGATTATATTCATATGCATTTATTTCATACATGCATTAGATACTTAATATGGTTGTTAGTGTGTAGTTTTGTTTGTACAAGTACGGAGTAGGAGCTTGTCGTCTGGGTGCGAGTTCCCACTTGGAGCTTCTACCAGGTTCGTTAGGACTCGCCCCTTGATTTGTCGCTCTATTCCTTTGATGTTTTGATTTACAAATCACATGATGTGTTAAGCGGTTGTTTTATTGAATCTCACTTAACATAGGTCATTTAAATGTAATGTTCTTCCAAAATTAAGACCCTCGAGGATGGGATCCCTCGAGCTATTTTCGAAAACTCAGATCCACTACAAGTTGCCTTCGACCTATTTATATAATCCCCTTCCCAGCCTTATAAATAAAATTTTATCAGATTTTCTTGTGAGCCGACTGATGGAGGAACCGATTTTTATATATTGTGAGATGGTGTATGTGTAAGTTACATTGGACTCTGGATTGGAAAGAGGGTCGTTCCATTCATGAGGGATCATGATAACTCAATGTCTGGTGCTTCCTCACACCCAAAGAGACGTGGAGTAAACATGTACTATTATATATAGCGCATATTTGGACGTGTGGTATCAAAGGGTACTGAAGGCGACTGCCTAAGAGTACTCGGTCTCTGTCCTCTGGGCCAGGAGAAATATGGAGGTTTGGAAATGGCTTAGAATACTGATTTTCTTGAGAGCGGGACTTATGATAAAATGTCGAGAGAGGCATAATACTAGTTAGTTAAAATTGTCATCTAGTCTACAGCTCGACGACTCCTTAAAAATTGCCCTTTTGAGCGTTCAGTGGATATTATATAAATGTTTACTTTGCATGAGAGTTAGTTCTCATGTTCCAGCTTGATATTTAATTATTTATAGGCCAATGACAACCGTTATTGACGATTTTTACTATATATGTAAATGAGGATCAAGAGTGGGAAATGTTAGCCTTAACGGATAACCATTGATTGTTATTTACACACTCAAATCTGGCACAACGCATATTAGTTGTGTGATTTTGTCATGACAAAGTATTTTATGATGTGTTTGGATTATGTTGAAAATGTTCTTAGAATGGTTTAGTACTTATAACTGACATGATCAGTAGATGAGTTAATACTTAGTTTATGATGTTTATTTTGTTGTGTATCGCTTTATTGTGCTTGAAAATATATATTGGCCCCTTATTACACTTTTAAGGGAGAATCTATTTATTTTATCATAAAATTTTCTATATTTTTATCATCATTTAGTTGAATGTAAATATAATTAATTGTCATACCATTTACATAGCGTCCTGCTAGGGTGTTGATTTTATGGATGTATTAGTTGTACATTATAGTGATATTTTTCTATCTCAAGATGTCGGGAAGGTTTAGGTTCCTTTCACTTAAGGTTAGGTTGGCTAATTTAAATCGAAATAAGAGTTGGTTTAATTTACCATAATAATTATAATAAAAATTAATTTTAAAATATCTAATATATTATTTAAAAATTTTAAAATAGGTAATGATGGTGTGAGGTGTTAAATGCCAAAAATTTAAAAAATGGCTGAAATTGAATAACAACTAATTAGGGGTGAAAATAGGGACAGGTGACTTTTAAAAATTTGTTTTGTGTTGGTTTTAACATTAGGAAATTCGGTTCAGTACGAGCCTAACCTGACCGAAAAACCAAACTTTTTGAAAAAACCCGTTACTATGGGTCATGTTTTATGTAAATTATCATTTATTTATTTTAATTACTTTATGATTTATTTGAGATATTTAATATCATATCTGCATATAAATTACCTATAAAAACTAAAATTAATAAAAAAGAAAAGAAAAAAAAGGGGCCGAGGGAGTGACGCACTCATCTTCTCCTCCCTCCGACAAAACCCCGAAAAAAAATGAGAACTCTTTTCTCCCGACCGTAAACCCTAAACCATGGCCGCCAGCAATCCAGTTTCCCAATCTCTTTCCATCATTTCCTTGACACTCATCCAAGAAACTACCATCTTTTGTTCCTCGTTCCTTCTTCTCTTTCTCGTCCTCTCTCTGTTGATGTAATTGAAGCTTGATTTGGTGGGGGAAGGGGCGAGGGGGAGCGTGATGGCGAGGCTCCTTCGTATGGCGTCGGTGCGGCGCCTTATTCTCACACAGGAGGTGAGTGGTTGCTGTATTATTGCTATTGTTGTTCCGTGTGTGTAGTTTGTTACGGGCAGGCGATTGCAATGCTTAGAGGTCACCTTGTAGTGGGAAAGATTTGATTTTTTTTTTAGTTTCGGCTCTATGCGATGTTTCATTGTTGCTCGTTGCTCGTTATTGTGGATTTTGACAATACAAAGTTTGGGGGGCCAATTTGATTCATGGGCACTGGTAGATTTTATGTGAACGATACATTTTATTTATTTATTTATTTTTTGAAAAAGTTTCAAGATTGATGAACGGATAGTGAGGATGACATTTTGTTTTTTTTTTCATTTTTGGACGCCTCTGTGACTACTTTGATAGACAATTAGCTTCATTTTTTGATATGGAATGCTGTTTTAGTTGTTTAGGTGTGACCTTTGATTACCGAGGAAGTATTCATTATCTTTTTAATTAACTATGCCTGTAATCACAGTGTCATTCATGCCAGCTATTGTTATTGCTTGCGGCAGCTGTTGCTTGTTTTGTTGTTTTTACTGACTTCATCGTTGACAACATCTTATCATGTTTCTTGCTATGCTGTCAGAGTTGCAGATATGGAATCATGGGCCCCGGAGTTCATTTCCGTACCTTCTCTACTAAAGGTGCTTGTTGCGTGTAATTGATCGAGCTAACTTTATGTGGATCACTTTTCTCATGAAATCAAATCCATAAAATTGTTATTGTTTGATGCATAGATCATCTATTTTTTCATTGCATTTATGTAGAATCAAAATAGATTTCTTAGTTACCAGCTCTGTGATAAGTGAATATTATTAATTGAATAAAACAATATCACACACTTTATCAACATATGGAAGGTGTATGACATTGATGATGTTAAATTGAATCTTCATGTAACTCGGCATGGATTATGTTCTGTTTTTCTATGGGGTTTGTGACATTGATTTAAACATAAGAGCAATCAAATTCACATGCAGTGATATAGTTAGAACTACAATCAATTTTGCAATAAATTGTGCCCCTGTATCAGCCAAAGCTTCGCCATGCGCTGGCATCAAGTTACTTTGCATCGTAATATATTTTAGCAAGAAGTAAGGAGAAGCAAGAAGCAAGACTAATGAGAAGTAAGAAGAATCAACAGCAAGGAGGATGAAAATCAAGAAGTAAGAAGAAGAGGCAAGAAGCAAGAAGAAAGAAAATTAAGAAGCAAGAAGAATGAAAAATAAGGAGCAAGAAGAATGAAGCATTAAAAGCAAGAAGAAAGAAGAATAAGAAACAAGAAGAAAGGAGCAAGAAGAAAGGAGCAAGAAGAAAAGAGGAGGAAGAAGAAAGAATAAAAGAAGTTATAAGTGAAAAGAAGCAATTAGTGGAAGCAGAAAGCAAAAAAGCTAGAAGCAAGAATTTATAATAATAATAATAATAATAAGACTGTGTTTTCTATGGTTTTGTGCCAATGCGTCTGCTTGTCTTATTCACAATTTCTTTTACTTCTACATCCCAGTGCCCCCTGTTTAGAAGTTGAATATGCACTAATGTGAATATTCTTATTTTTAGGAAAGAGAAGATCAAGATCAGATGGAAGTGAATCAAGTGATGACAATCCATCCAAAAAGGATTTGGCTTTGCAGCAGGCATTAGATCAAATTACTGCATCATTTGGGAAAGGTGCCATTATGTGGCTTGGCCGCTCTGTGGGTCCTAGACAAGTTCCTGTAATTTCTTCTGGTTCTTTTGCACTTGACATGGCCCTAGGAATTGGTGGTCTTCCTAAGGTAAAGTTTCTTGCTTTTTAAAGTAACATATTTCGTATGTGGCCTGAGGTGGTACTATTAGTTGTTCACTTACTGGAACTTTGGTCACTCAATAATTCATTTCTCTATTTTTTTTAATAATATTTTTAGTGCCAGTTGAGGAACTAATGAACTGTTGTCTCCGCGTCTAATCAACTTAGCTTTTCATTCAGGGGCGTGTAGTAGAGATATATGGGCCCGAAGCTTCTGGGAAAACAACTCTGGCCCTTCATGCAATTGCAGAAGCACAAAAATATGGAGGTATATATATATATATCTATATATATATATATATATATTTGTTTATTTATTTTAATGTAGCCTCAATGAAGTTAATGTTATTGAGAAGGAATATTTGACTTGCTAAAAAAATGATCCTTATGCATTAAGGAAGACTGTGTCTTATACTTGAATGCCACAACCTACCTCCTGTATTTAATATGCATCGGCCAATGACTGAACAATTTGATGATCGCTTTTACAAATCAGTGTGCATCTGTCTAAGGGTTTTCTTCCTATTGTATTTCAGATATAGGTAATGCTTATCTTTCCTCTTATGACAAAGAGTTTGAGATTATGATTGAGAATTTTCTTTTTCTCCTGTTTTCTTCTTTCTTACTTCATGATCTCAAGTAAATTCTTTTTTGCAGGGTATTGTGCTTTTGTGGATGCAGAGCATGCTCTTGATCCAGCGTTAGCTGAGGCCATTGGTGTGAAAACTGATAACCTTCTTTTGTCACAGCCGGATAGTGGTGAACAAGCTTTAAGCCTTCTTGACACCTTGATCCGGAGTGGTGCTGTTGATGTTGTTGTTGTTGATAGTGTGAGTATAGCTAATTCTTTTGAACCATATTTCACTTCAATTACATTTATAAGTAGATACGGTATGAGTGTGTTAATAGTTAACGCACATATACTTTTTATTCTGTGTTATACTGCTTAAGGAACATTCCCACCATTTATATTTTGTCTTGGATTATTATACAATCCTTAAGGTGCATTTCCTCAATTTGTCCTGCTGATACTTTATATTGTGATTTATGTCTCTTGCTCGGAAGGTAGCAGCTCTTGTTCCTAAAAGTGAACTTGAAGGTGAGATGGGGGATGCACATATGGCATTGCAAGCAAGATTGATGAGTCAAGCCCTTCGTAAATTGAGCCATTCCTTATCACTCTCCCAGACCATATTGATTTTTATAAATCAGGTCAGTGTAGGAGACATCCGCAATATGAAAGTAAAATAAGATGGTGTATCTAACATATTACAATTGTTACTTGATCATAGGAATAGAATTTTTAGTTATGCGTTTTGTTGCTTATCTACTCCGTTACAGGAGATATTATCCTCAACCTGTGCTGTTTAGTTTCTTTAGAATAAGTGCTTTATCCAAAAAAAGAAAAGTTAAAAATATGTGACAGTAGTGGTCTTCCTCTCAAGTTCTGGTGTATATAGTCATGGTCGTTTGTTTTTTTATGGAAGATTGCTTTACTATCCCCCATGCACATTGAAGCTTTATGGTGGCTTTTTTATTTAATGCTTATTGTGTTAGTCCTGTTGTTGCTTGTTGTAAGTTAGTTAATATGATTCTTTGGGGATTTTTAGATGTGTATCTTATTTTGAGTATTTTCTTCTAATACAACTAGCAGTAGGATATGTCAAGACGCACAAGCATAATTTTGGAAATAGCTACTTACTTGAATATTCAAAATATTTAGGTCAGGTCTAAACTTAGCACATTTGGAGGGTTTGGCGGGCCAACAGAAGTTACATCAGGAGGAAATGCCTTAAAGTTTTATGCATCCATCCGTCTAAATATCAAGAGAATCGGCTTAGTGAAGAAGGGAGAGGAGGTGAGTCTCAATCCTAATTGACGTGCAATTTTATGTACTTGAGGACATCTTTTAGAATTTTTTTTTAAAGATAAGGATGTTTTTTACGTGTTTCTTTTTTGCTATGCTTGATTCTTCCTCCATTTCTTGGAGTAACTGTATGTATTTATACATTGGACTACCCATGAAATGTGTGAGCCATTATGAAACTTGTTTGACATAAGCCATTTTGATCATTTTAGCCTGTTCTTTTAGATTTGCTGAATTTGATGCCAACCTTACCCCAGAATTTCAGCATCTTATTGTTCTTTTGCTATTTTTTTATGTGGAAATTAATGCTTACCTCATATTATTTGAGGGCTGCATCACGAAGAATGGCATAAGAGACAGTGTGACTTGTGGCCTCTTCTTACTTTCCTCTGTCACCTTTTAGTGTCAGTTTGCATATAGGTTTTAAGGTACTACTAATTTTCTGATTAGTGGCTCAGTAAAACACTTGATTTTATGTTGACTTGTAGGCTATTGGAAGCCAAGTTCTTGTGAAGATTGTGAAGAACAAACTTGCTCCTCCTTTCAAGACTGCTCAGTTTGAAATTGAATTTGGTAAAGGAATCTCCCGAGATTCAGAAGTTATAGAATTGGGATTAAAGCATAAGTTTGTTGCCAAAGGTGGTGGTGCAATGTACTCATTGAATGGGAAGAGCTTTCGTGGCAAAGATGCAATCAGGCGATACTTTGATGAGAATCCTGGAGCCAGAGAAGAGCTCATGATGAAGCTTCGAGAAAAATTAATGCACGAGACAGAAGATAAAAAACAGGCACAATCTGAAGCTGATACTATGGAAGATCTACCTGAAGAGATTGTCTCTGTTGAAAGCACGGATGAGGAGCCTGTTGAGGTGGCTGAGGCATAATACTGGTTTGGCCGAGTCGTGTAAAATATTCTTTCATGATCGGGAACAAAGAAATTGTGTCGATGCTTTGACTATTTATTCACATGAAGGCCACTTCCATGTTGATGTAAACAGATGCTGCTCACAGTCCTGGATATCTGAGCTACACTTCTTCAACTGAGCAATTAAATGTAGTTAATTTGGGCTCCATTAATTTAGAACAGTCGTGTCACCTGGTTCCCTTTTTTATTGTCGTTGGGGAGGTGTATTTTGATATTAAAGGTGAGTCAGGGTATGAAGCCCATCAGAATTTTGTAAATGTAGTTTAGCAGAATTACATGGGAATCTATTCCTGTATTGTAAATCATATAAATGCAGCTCTATGGTTTTGGATGTTTTGATGTTCTGATCATCTTTGCTTTATAAAAGGCATTTACTTAGTGTCTTCTGGGAGACTGTTTGATGTCAATTAGGTTATAGGTCTAGCATCGCTTGTCTGGTATTGGGTTTTTTATTTTAGAGTAATTGTTGGACATTGATTTTGGCTTTTGCAAAACCAACTTTTGGATCGTCTGTATGTATGCTCACAAAAAAAACTTTAACAAGCAAAATCAAAGGCCAACTGGTTTGATGAAGTGAGTTTTAATGCCACTCGTGTAACAAGGAGGAAATTAGATGGATAGCCTTGAGTACTGAAACAAGCATAGAATTGTGTAAGCATTCTATCTTCTTTCCATTTCAATGGAATATGCAAGTTGTATAGCTTTTGCTTTTTATCCATTAACACTGCTTCTGGATTAAGATGGGGTACTTTGATGAATGTAGCAGGGATTTTCCATATCAATTTTTCTCGGTAAATAAAACAGTGTTCCCTCTGGTATAGAATTCACTAATAACATGAGAATGGCCGCTTCTGTCAAATTTTGCAAGGAAGCAAGCTACATTATCAGTACTCATAGACCACCCAATACAGTAATGTGAAGTTTTTTTCATAATGGTATCATTATAGAGACAGGTTCTACCGTAAAAACGACTCTGTCACACTACCAACAAGGTTATAGTAATCACACAGAAGGGTTCCTTTCTGAAATTTTAGAACTTAAAGAGAGCTGTGATAAGTCTTCGTTTATGAAAGCAGGACCAAACTCTGTTTTGCAATCAATTCCTTTGGATTGAGTTGATATAACACGGTAAGCACTACACCAAATTCCACTATCAAACTCTGCATATATCCATGTCTGGTTGTCCTGGATTTCTTCTTGAATGGCCCAGCAAAGATGAATTTTCGTCTCAGGATCCTTCCCATTTCCACTTATTAATCACTGGTTGTTAATTAATGAAACCCTGACACCCCAAATCAGACCTCTTTGATGGTGCAGTTGTAGCCTTCTAAATGAAAAGAAATATAAGAGTACCATTATCATGAAACAAAGCAAGATATTAGTGGCAATCTAATAATGCTCTGAAACGTACTAGCTTTGTTATATATAAAACAAAAAGGAGATATTGCAGACTGTTTAAATGGCCTCCACACCTCTATTTGTAGCAAATTCATTAATCAGGACTTGTACTGCACAAATAACAAGTCCTTTTTTTTTTGCACCCAAATAACAGGAAGATGCAATTGCTACGTCAAAATGAATTAAGCTAATTTCAGATTCCAGAACAAAGGGGAAATACCACATTTTGGCTGGCAAGCCAACAAAAAACAGGATTCTATTCAGGAGAAATCATTCTACATATCCACACAATTATAACTACAGCTGATTAAGGGTCCTTGTTCATCATATTAAGGAGAAAGCACATGATTTTCCAGAGGAATTAAACTGCAAAGATCAACTTGCCATGCATAAAGATGGACGTACAAAATTTTTCGCTACATAAAATATAGCATGAGAAAGACATCCAAGGAGATACCGGTAAAGCTAGGCTTCCTGAAGCGTTAGATGGTATTATAGCGGCTTCGTCAAACCCAACGAAAGCATGTAGATGTTTCAGCTAATTGATCTGGGTAACAATCCAAAAATAAAAACAGTTTAAGAGAGAGTTACGGGGAAATGAATAGAAAACAGTTGCTAGAATATACCTCCATGCAGAATAGAAACTCTGGCTCCTCCTATGCCAAGCATGGTTGCATACATCGGGATCGGTTTTCCAAGAAATCAGGATCGGAATCGAAATAAGTCTAAATCGGATAAGAATCGGTCCAGTTGAATTAGTTTAAATCAGTCTAAATTGGTCATATATAATTATTTAATAACTCATAAATAAATATATAAAATTAGATATTGATGATATTTTGATATTATTATGTATATTATATTTTATGATATTTTTATATATTTTTATATTTTTTAAATTGTTTTAAATTAGTTATTATTTTTTACACGAGTCGGACACGAGCCAAATTTTAGTTACAAAAATGCCACCACAGTTACTTCTCTCCCTCACTTTTCTCCCCTATCCACCATCCTTCCAAGTTGCCAC